>CM060959.1:108293671-108581171 GCA_030765055.1 Mantis religiosa
AATACTTTTTCGCAAAACATATTAAACGCTGCTACAACAATAATTTTCTCCCGCGGTTTTAAGATTTATCTCTTCAATTTTTCATCTTTACAAAATTCAGCATAAGCAGAGGAATTGTGATGCAAATTCGATGCTAAAATTTCACTGAAAATGACACTTTTCTCATATCCTGAATAAAAATTATTTGTACACAAAAGTGTTTATATATTTGTCCATGTTTCTGTGAGCGTCATAACTCAACGAAAACCCCATTAAATGCCAAACAATTTTCGAAAATGTTGGTTAAAATACACTACGATTAACATATATTCACCACAAATGGTCGATGACTGGTAAATCGCAAGAGACAAAAATTTACTGCATAATATGTATATCACATTAAACACACAATTTATATCAAGTAACTTTTTATGTTTGGAGATGATCGTTGTCGAATATTCCTTCATGTTAATTTGAATTTTTACTCAAATA
Organism: Mantis religiosa; assembly: GCA_030765055.1. Taxonomy (NCBI): domain Eukaryota; kingdom Metazoa; phylum Arthropoda; class Insecta; order Mantodea; family Mantidae; genus Mantis; species Mantis religiosa. The sequence continues at coordinate 108,294,143 of CM060959.1, forward strand.
CTTAGTCATGCAAAGAGAACAGAATTTCAAAGACATTACATAGTGACGAGATCTTAGAAGATTTGACTATTTCTTATACCTGCTGTATTCTTCTGTTCCCATTGTACCTAACATTCTGTACAAATGTTTATTCCCATGAATACGAAGGTAGAAGAATAAGTTGTCCGCCTCGGTAGCGTAGATGGTAGCGTGCCTGCCGCACGTTCAAGAGGTCCCGAGTTCGAATCTCGGTCAGGGTGAGTTACCGGATAAGGTTTTTCCCTTATCCTAAAAGACGAATTCGGGTAACTCTAAGCTCCATGGACTCTCGTTCCCTTTGAGCATCATTTCACAATTCCATTCATCGTTCGATATGACTTAAAAAGTAAAATGTACATAAAAAAAAATGAACTCTGTTTTGAAGAATGTTCATTGAAGGGCAAGAGAAATTCATGTGAGTGCAGTACATATTTTTATATTGCGTCGCAGTCATTTTTTCACACCTTCTCTTCAATATCCTAGGTTATTGGTAACACTATGTTAGTATTGTGCTATTATTTTTCTGTGTAACTTGTCTAGTGGTATATACTACAAATTGTGAACTATTTTTATGCTCGCAACCACAAGACTTTACATCAGAAATCTCCATATTTTTTAAAAAAACAAATTACGTCCTTCAGTGTCATATCGGACGATGAATGAAATGGTTCCAGTATCTATAGAGGCTCCATAGAGTTTAGAGTTAACCTACAGGTTAAGGGAAAACCCCGGAAAAACCTTATCCGGATAACTCACCCTGACCGAGATTCGAACAGGATCTCTTGAACTTGAGGCAGACACGCTACGCTACCGAGGCGGGCAGAAATCTCCACACGGAGTAAGTCTCGTGATAAGAGCTGGTTCCACTTTACTGCTTGAACAATTTTAGTTTAATTACAAAATGGAATGTAAGTAATAGAGATTCCCATTAGGTTATTTCTGCAAAATCTTTGTGGCACGTAAAGCATTGCTAGTGACTCTTTCCTCAAAGTGAGTGCAAGCTCTGTGCTTTTTGAAGGAAGAGTAAGTGAGAAAAGTGTGGTAAGGCTTGTTGATAATGGCAAGCCGTACTGGATAGCGTGGGTTCACCCACACAGACCCCCACCGGACTAGACATGCCCGTCACGATGATGTCGAGTAGCGCCAGCTTCGCTCTGCACTGCACCACTTCAGACCACGTGTTGGACGATTTATTAATTTATTCATTTCTAGTCGCCAAGTTGCTTACTGCAATTACACCATTGTGATAAAGTGGTAAAACCACCATTAACCAGTACCAAATAAGCTGCTAAGGTAGGGGTGCGAATACTGCTTACGTCATAGATCGAAGAAACAACTGTCATACTTGATAATTAGGGTACTACCCGTGAAATATATAGGATCTGTAATAAGTAAATATATACTTTTTCAGTAGGTATATCAGTTATATAGGAGCAGCTCTGTATCAAAATATTGCAGTTGGTTTAAGTTATAAGCAGTCATATACACCAAATTTGGGGTTTTTAATTTCATATTTTTTAAATGAATTTTAAATATACTTCAGGAGCACTTTTAAACGTCTTTGGAAATGGAAAGAGTAGATTAGGCTTTTCGTCACAAACCAAGAGCTCCTTCTTTCATTTTACCACATTTTCCCTTTCATCGAAAGAGAAAATTGCATCTTAAACAACTGTAAAATTATACACATGTAAATAATTTTAAAATTCGCCCAACTCGATGAAATGAAATCCAAATAATAATATATTAGAACTCTATAAACATTTCTATAGTTTTACTGGTATAGGACCGTATCATTTGAAAGATTCAGAATCTAAAATTGCTAAACAATTGAAGAGCAAGAACATGTAGTTCGATAAACCACGAGTGGAGGGCGTCTCTCTTCTCTATTCCCTCTCCCTGTCCTTACCATTCTCCCATACCCTCCTTTAAGTAAATGGTGTATGTATATATGTATATATAACCATAAAGCCTTAACTTTTCTTAACTATGAATAAAAACGGATCATTTGGAAGATTCATAATCTAAAATTGTTAAATAATTGAAAGGCAACAGCCTGTAGTTTGATAAACCACGTGAGGGGGGCGTCTCTCTTCCATATTTCCTCTCCCTCCGTCTTACCATTCTTCCGTACCCTCCTTTAAGCAAATGGTGTGTGTGTGTGTGTGTATATATATAAACACACACACATATATATATATATATATAGATATATATACATATATATACATATAACCATAAAGCCTTAAGGAAACTAGCAATTTAAATTAAGTTTAAATTAAGTTTAATCTATTAATTTCAATAGGTCATAACTTTTGAACTAATAATACGTAGGACACACGTGGGAGAATATAATACACAATTAGGAGATTACATTACACTATTTACATCTCAGAGAAAATGCTGGAAGTGTCCTCCACCAGCATCTATACATGTTTGTACTCATCTCACCATATTCTCTGAAGTTTTACGGAGAGTATCCTCGCCATTGTTACTTATTTCGGTTCGAATAGATTCCTTGAGAACATCAATTGTCCGTGACTTATTCTTGTACACTCTATTTTAGATACCACCACAAGAAAAAATCCGGTGAGGTTAGGTCTGGGAGGGGGGTCACAGACCTTTTGAGATTATTCGATTATCAAAGAAACTGGTTACAAGTTTCATGGTGTCATTAGATGTATGGCACGTTGCTACATCTTGCTGGATCGCACTATATAAGCTCTATGCGTAAGTGTGCCATTTCATACGTCCCACTAAACAGCAACAATTTTACTTTTGGCTTTCCTTCACCAAATAAAACACAAAGTTTTGCATTGAGCAAAAAAAATTCTGATAAGTATATCACGGGAAGTAGTTTGGAATAAGAGCACAGGATATGTAATAGAGGAGCGGGGTTCAAAGTAGTACTTGGGAATTCAGACCAACAACAAAGTACAACTGGGAAATGATTAACGCCACAAAACATTTATTTGGCTTTTTAGGTTACTTCAATTATAGCACTTTGTCATTTAAGTATCGTAAATATGTCTATTTTAATCAAAATTGTTAGTCATTTTTGGGAACATGAATGAAATGTTTTGCGTATATAATGTAATTTGGAACAGGACGTTTTGTTGAAAATCTTTAGATCTTTTCCAACGTTGTCATATCGGACAATGAATGAAATGGGTGAAATGGTGTTCAAAGAGCCCAGGATCCATAAGGCTTGCTTACCCTACATTCATAAGTCAGGATAAGGGGAAATCCTGGAGAAACTTTATACAGATAACTCACCCTGACCGAGAAACGAACTTGGGACCTCTTGAACGTGAGGCCATAGATACTACCATGCTACAGAGACGGGTTAGAGTTGTATGTTCGGAAAGTTAACGAGTACATTGTTATCAGACCTTTGTCTTTTTCTATAAATCTCTTTTTGTTCTCGTTTACTTTCTTTTATTCAGGGGCTCTGGGGAAATATTCACATCGAATTTTGGGGTAACAGAAAGAAAAAAGCAGCCTGAATGAGTCTCCCAAAACTGTCGTCCCATTTCTATCCCAGTGAATGTAACTGGGGCATGTGAGCAGCAACAGGAGGACAGAAAGGAAGCATACAGTCTTGCCAACCGCTTGTTGAAGAAAACCTGTTTTCCGGTACCACTTCGCCCACGCCGGGCGGCCGGCCGGCCGGCAAACCGGCTGACGTTCGATGTTTTGCTCAGGCACTTGATCACACCCATACCTCAAAATTCACAAGTGGCCATGGGCGTTTAACGGATGTTGCTGATTTCAAATTAACTGTTCTCAGTGAAATTTACAAGCCTTCCGCCCCAAAAAAGGCACAGGCGAGATAGACATCTTGACATACTGTTGCAAGAAGTACCTCGTGTTACGTGAACAATAAGCCTTACGATTCGCAGTTGCACAAGTTGTTATGGATAGCAAACAATGCGTTGTGGCCATATGGCAACTAGCTAGTGTGTGCACATGGGAATTTATGCCATAATTTGCTGCAGAATTCAAATGTAATTTGCATTACTATAACAAAAACAGTATTTTGTTTAAATGAAATATTTTAACAGCATGTCTACAGAAATAGTATTTGAAGAAAGATAAGATCTAAATAGCCCGCATCTGTAGCGTAGGTGGTAGCGTGTCTGCCTCACGTTGGAGAGGTTCCGAGTTCGAATCTCGGTCTGGTTGAGTTATCTGGATAAGGTTTTTCTCCCTGAGTTTTGCCCTATTCTGAAATATGAATGTCTTAATTCTAAGCTGTATGGACTCTGGGTTCGTATACTTAGGTTGAAAGACATAAATTAAAAAAAAAAAAAAAAAAAAAAAAAGCCTAAAGAGCTCTATTCTACAACAACCACATGACGTTCTGTATTGCACTTCATACCTTTCAATAATTATTATATAAAAATGTTGGTTTTGCTATATATTTCTTGTTGGCCGTAACAATGTGTTTAATTTTCATAATATTAAATAGTAGGAAAAAGAAGTTTAAATTAAAAAGAGGAGATATTTTGAAAAGCCATATTTAACAAGATTTACTCCGTTTTCATACCGATTTCCAAGATAGTTAACATCTGATGATAAGGACAATTTCTGTCATTTATAGAAAATCATACACCTATATTATATATTAATTAATATCCTCCAAATTAAGTCATATCGGACGATGATTGAAGTCGGTAAAATGATGCTCAAATGAGCCTAGGGTCCATAGAGCTTAGAGTTACCTGACATTCATCTTTCAGGATGAGGGAAAACTTATGAAAAAAAAACCTCCAGATAACTCATTCTGACCGAGATTGGAACTCGAGATCTCTTGAATGTGAGGCAGACACGTTACCACCTACGCTACAGAGGCAGACCACCTGTTTATTTGCCATTCCAATATTTACTGAGCGGGATGGCCCAAGCGGTTTCGTCTGTGGCCCGCATTCGAGAGGCCCGGGTTCGATTCCCGTGGCCGACCTACCTGACCCATGGGTCTTTTCGGGGGTTTTCCCGAGTCGCTAGGCGAATGCTGGGTAGGTTAATTACATCCCCCGAATTTCCTATCCCTCCATTTCATCTCCATTATCATTTCATATCATCTCTCATCTGGTGGTCTATTTCAGGGTAGCAGTGTCGGCGGGTGTCTCGGCGGTGCATGGCAGGATGATATGCTCGGAGGTAAACTACTTCCTCCTCCGGTAGGTCAGTTGCTGGTCTCCGCGCCTCTGCTGGGACCATTTCGGGACCGCCAACCAGGGACCTTTGGGGCTCAGATCGCTTGCCTTGGGACCTTTGGGGCTCCGATCGCCTACCTTGGTACCATTAGGGCTCGGCTGCTGGGCTCGTTGCCGTCCCGCTGTAGGGGAGCGAGTCCGTTGTCCTGGCCTGTCGGGGGACGTCTCTATTCAAGTAAACTGTACGGACCCTGTCCTCTGTACTGTCGTGGCTCTTTGGGTTGGCCGCCCTCTGTCTCCTTCGCCTCATCCTTCCTCCCGGGGGTGGCCCACTTGGGGCCATACGTACAATGGGCCCAGCATGGTGGTCCACGTACCGAATCCCCTCCGTAATCAAATCCCAATCACCATTCCAATATTTGCAATTTATGCTATTTAATTTTATTTATTACGGAGTTTTCAAAGAAGTTGTGTAACGTAAGAATTGTCCAAAAATCTTTGACTTTCATCTTTAAAAGACGCCAAATTTGAATTCGAATTTAGGTTCATTAATTTTAGTTCATTATGGTGGTTTTGACAGAGATGCTCTGCGTAATATCTTTCATAGTACTAATGAAATATAGCATGTTCGCAGAATAAGAATGTTGGTTCAACATAATGAAATAAATGAAGACGGTCGCTGTCTGAATTTATAGAGCTGAAAGAACAGTTTTTTTTTTTTTTTTTTTTTTTTTTTTTTTTTTTTTTTTTTTTTTTTTGTAATTTTACGTCCAACGTTAAGTCATATCGGACGATGAATCTAATGGATGAAATGATGCTAAAGTGAGCCCATTGTCCATGGAGCTTAGAGTTACCCGATATTCGTCTTTCAGGATAAGGGAAAACCCGGGAAAAATCTTATTCAGGTAACTCACCCTGAGTGAGATTCGAACTCGGGAACAATGGGGGAATGCAATGAATGTCGCAGTGAATGCAATGAATGTCATATTATCTATGCTGCAGCGCCAGTGAATAAATTGTTTGTTGGTGACATGTCATATTTGTTTTAACTATAACGGTTACAGCGGTCAACTTTACGAGTCAGAATTTAGGGATTATGATAGCAGATAAAAGATTTGCCCTTCATGACATTCCTAGCGATGCATACCGAGTACTGACGAGTACTTGTATTGTAGATAAAGGCAAAATGAAATAAGACTAAAACAAAGTTTTACCAGAGAGAATTAGGCCACGGTGTAACATAAATAAAGGAACAGCATTGACCCTCTGCTCAAGAGGAAGCAGCACTGTATTGACGGAGAAGCCCGAGGCTACTGCTGCATCTCATCCTTCCGTCGGAGAAAGAAATTGAATTGTGTGCCCCAGGAGGAGATAATTAGGAAGCATCATCCTTGACTCTAACTTTCGGATTCCATGTGCTTTCACACGCATGGCTAGGTGGCTGCTCCGCCCTACACGTGTGACCTGGTTGTGTTGCATCAGTCTTCCCCCCACACGAGGAGATAATTCCGGAAGATACCGATGCATCGGGTCTTCGGACATTGACTAAGGGCACAGACAGGGCAGGCCATTCCCGCCTTCCCGCGCAAAACACTGTCACTGCTGACTGAGGGGCGTGACGTCACTGAGAATACAACGCAAGAACGCTTACACGTGAATGTGCGTAATGCAATATTGTGATTGCACATTATAAGATAAGATAAGGCGCTGGTGCATGCAAATTCCACAATACTTCTGATGAAATAAACGAGATGCAGTTGCTTACGAGCTATTGGCTGTGTTTTTTGTCGTAACATTATGAAAACCATTGCGCTGTTGCTGAAAGCAAACATGCTTCGTATAAAACTACGAATGTGATTTTCCATTGTTTGCCTAAAGATCGAGAACTACAGCGCAAGTGGGTTTTACGCTGTAAAAGGGCTGATCCGGTTAATGTGAATAATGCAAGGATTTGTTCCGATCACTTCCTGCCCGAAAACTATGAACGGGGTTTAAAAAACGAGCTGTTAGGTTTGCCGCTGAAAAGAAAATTAAAGGGCGACACTGTACCGTCATAGAAAATTCCTAATTGGCATGGGGATGTATTTGAGGCGGTAGTAGCAGGTACCAGCAAAACCAGTTTGCAGGTAATTATCAGATACATTCCATTTATGTATTTGTTTCTATGTGTACACTGAGTTTATTCGCTCTTTTTTATAAGAAAAGTTTGATGCGTGGAATAATAATAATAATAATAATAATAATAATAATAATAATAATAATAATAATAATGATGATGATGATGATGATGATGATGATGATAATGATAATGATAATGATAATAATAATAATAATAATAATAATAATAATAATAATAATAATAATAATAATAATAATAATAATAATAATAATAATAATAATAATAATAATAATAATAATAATAATAATAATAATAATAATAATAATAATAATAATAATAATAATAATAATAATAATAATAATAATAATAACAATAATAATAACAACAATAATAATAACAACAACAATAATAATAATAATAATAATAATAATAATAATAATAATAATAATAATAATAATAATAATAATAATAATAATAATAATAATAATAATAATAATAATAATAATAATAATAATAATAATAATAATAATAATAATAATAATAATAATAATAATAATAATAATAATAATAATAATAATAATAATAATAATAATAATAATAATAATAATAATAATAATAATAATAATAATAATAATAATAATAATAATAATAATAATAATAATAATAATAAAACTGTTTTTATTAATAGGCAATATCAGCAAAGATCGCCGGTGCGAAGTTAGGACCGTGCGAAAGAGGGCGCTGTCTGCTATAGTATGTTTATCTCCCAAAAAACAAAATTGGACCCGTCGACCAGCACGGAGGTAGCTCCTGACCCCTCTGTTGTTGCTGAAGAGGAAATAATTAGACTAAAGACTCAGATGCAAGCCCTGAAGAAAGAAAACAGTGTTTTGAAACGGCATAACAAGGTACAGAAGTCATATTTTGTAGCTTCCATGGACAAAGTGCTGCGAAGTGTAATGGAGTGATGCAAAACTTAATTTCTATAATAAGTTCCAAGTTTCCCGAAATTCATCACAAAGTGATCTCTCTTAATGTGAGGACAAGAACCTTAATTAGAATTAGGCACTTAAATAAAAGAGCGATGGCGGAAATGATCAGGAAACTTGCAGTAAAGAAAAATCTTCAATGGGTTGCTTCGTCATTTTCTTGAGCTACACTAAGTACATATGAATAGTAACATGTCTTAAACTCTTAATACTAACTGCTAGAAAGAACCTTCATTATAATACACAAGTGGATGTTTATTCCTTCCGATTTTACACGTAGCAGAGCTTAAATAACACATACTGAGGGGCTAGTGTTTAACCCTCGCGGTTGAAGTGTATTCTCAGTGACGTCATGCGCGTTAGCCAATGGCAGCGCGACTCTCCGGAATGGCCTACCTGAGTATTCTAGTTGCCTTGGGGCACAGAGAAATCTCTCATCTTTGTCCTGGGCAGTCGCTGCTGTAGCTTTCACCGGATGATACCTACTGGGCGTCTCCACTTGTCAGCGCTTACACGGTTCATCAGATATAAACAAAACTCCTTTGCATGGTCACCAGGGTGGCGATCATGCATTCCCAGAAAGCAGATGGACTGTCTTAAGCTACATTATGTATTTCGTGCCCAAGTGGCGATCATTCACTCTCTACTTCATGAATACAAATCCAGAACACTCACACGAGTGTTCTCGACTGGAGGGGGGGGGGGGTGTGCAGGTATCCTCTAGTGCTTATCATAGGTATAGAGTAATGTACACGTGCCCAGGTACGGCTGCAACTGTTCCCCACATCATTGTAACACAAAATCCGTTTGCTGCCTCCAACTAATTGCGAATACCTTTTTTTCTTTTTGCAGTGGATGAAGAGCTACATGCATCTCTAAAATATATGAGTTAACATGAAGGAATTTGCCGCAAAACACACTGTAACAGCATAAATACTACAACGGAGAAGCATATTAAATTAATATTAAGTTGTTGATACATTTGACGGTCTCAGAGAAGCCAGTGGTTAAGTGAATGCTCCGAGATCCAACAGAAAGTTGTAGTAGATATGTAGTTCGAATCCTTGCTATGGCAATACATTTTTCATTGCTTTTTACCCCTCCATGTTGATATAATTCCATAAACTGTATTTATTACTTTGTTTCCCACATATCTGGAGAAAGTATTGCATTTCACTAAAAATCCTACATTGATATTTCATTGAAACACATGCTTCAAGTTCCCTGAATCCAAAGACTATATTTTTAGAAAGATAAAGTCTTCAGGTGTTTGCGCACTGCATTACTAAAAAATGAAACCTCGGATAAATGCAACATTGTGTATACTTTAAGTTGAACATCTTCAGATTTGAACATAAGATTTTTAAGAAAATACCGAGTGTCTGTCTGACGTATAGTTAAAACATTTTTCGAAGTTTCATTTTATACAAAATGGGTCTAAGGATTTTAATAAACATGGTGTATATTTACTGTAATTACGTGACAATTAAAATATATATCTTGATTGATGTTGGAACAGTCTATAATGTTCTGTTCATTCAGAAAGAATTCTGTGTAATTTCGAGTATCTGTTAAAAGTTAAGATACATACAAAAAATGTAGACCTCTCAAAAATATAATAGTTCATACAATTTTGGCGAGGGGCATCAGTAATTGAGGAGAAATCTATTGTTAAAATTAGACCTGAAGCTTTCCTGACCACGAATATGCTCAATTTATTCTCGGGCAGCAAGCCAGGTGAAAAGACGATTAGAAATCGACGTTTCGGGAGTGTACATATCTGCCATCATCAGGATATTTAGTGAATGTTATAACCACAAATGAATCACTGGATATAACACAAATATAAACTAAGACAAAACACTGTCAAAATTCGCATTACTGAACCAAAGACTGTTTTCAGCAAATTAAATGCCAGGTCGTGAGATAGCGTGAGTATAGAAAATTAATTGGGTCAAAGAAACGCAACCACTTGATTATCAAGCTGTATTGATCTATGATTCTTAAGTCGACGGATTTCCATTTTTAAAAGAACGGTTTCCAAGAGGAGCTGAAAATCCAGCATCACAATTAAGCGTGCTCCTCTCGGAGGAAATGGCCAAAGCCTCCTTAACTTCCCGCTCCCAGTAACTTGCATTTTGCCAAGATAGTCGTCTCCCGAAAGTTGACTCTGTGGTCGTTATCAAAACAATGCTGTGCCAGTCCAGACTTCTCAGGTTGCACTAAACGAATGCTCCGTTCATGTTTGTTTATTCTGGTACCGATGTCGATTTGAACCTTCTAATACTTGAACATTTCTTTCAAGTGTTGTCGCTATTCAATTGCTTCTTATGATATCAATCGTCAAGGCCAGCGATCCGGTTCTTAAAATATATGTTTTACTGGTTTCAGTTAGTCTTTTGTAATTTGTCCCAAGATTTTTTTGATATACGTGCTCCAACGTTGTCATTTCGGATGATCGATCAATGAAATGGGTGAAATGGTGCTCAAATGAGCCCAGGGTACATAGAGCTTAGAGTTACCAAACATTCCTCTTTCAGGATAAGGGAAAACTCGGGAGAAACCTTATCCCGATAACTCACCCTGAACGAGATTACAACTCGGAACCTCGAACGTGAGGCAGACATGCTATCAACAGGCGGGCTTGTCCCACGATGCTCCTTATAGTTATCCTAAATGAGGTACCCTCAGCCCCCATAACCTTGAATTTTCGAGACACTTTTGCAGTTGTATTCTTCAGAATTCAGTCCCCATACACCGGTCACGCTGTACATTACTTTCTGTGGAAACCCGTGAGTAACAAATATCAAGGATATTATCGAGAAACAAATGACGTTCTCCATTACGAATTAAATACTCGAGGTGCCTAAAAACAGAACTGACCTTGTGTTCGATATGCACGTATCGACCTAAGCTTACACGGTTCAGGGAATTGTTGTCAATCGATTCCTAGTTTTCGGAGGAATTTTGTCACATTTCTAGAATTGTATTAGTGGCCTCCAGGAAATACTGCGCGTTTACTTGTTTTAGGGATCACTCTGACCTTCGTCATGTCATTTTAAAAGGCGTCACGGACTTGGAAGTTCATTGCCCTTATTCACCTTGATACTTGAAAAGAGATTGGTGGAATAGTACAATGCCGGATTTAAGTTTCATAATGACGTCCTAAAGTAAAATACTTCTAGGAATATGATTTGTAGCTTTACACGACGCATTTTCATTTGCGTAAATGAAATAGTGGATGTTTATAAAAGCAAAGGTTCACCTACATCATTTATTTTAATGATAAATCAGATATTGGTTTTTAAATTTTGAATTTTAACTGCTGTGAAGTTATTTTAATAGATGTAATGCATAGAAGATGAAACGGTTTCTAATTACAGTCCCCATTTTGAATACAGCATTTCTAAGTTTTCAAACTAAATATTACATATGTTGAAGAAAATAAGAAGAAAAAAAAAAAGGAAAAAGATATTGATGTTGCAATCACATTACTACTTTGTTTCATTTATTAGCAGGTATACCAATTATATTTATAGTATCGACCAAATTAACGTTCCAATGTCTCACAAAGTGCCCTTTTTCGACCTCCTTTTTTGTAGTCAGCACTTCCCTTTACTTTAAGTTCAGGAGCATTGCCATAAATGTCGTATTACCCCAACACTAGAATCGCAAGGCAAACAGTTGTCATAAAGTTGTCAAGCTACGCCAAGGCAGAATCAAAGAGGCCGAACTGGAAACTCACATCGTTCGTATATACTAGACGAAAGCACACTTAACAATCACCGGTTTGAACTTGATGCCTTGGGACCAGTAGGGTGGTGGGTCCGTAATGGAAGGGGTTCTAAGATTATTATTATTATTATTATTATTATTATTATTATTATTATTATTATTATTATTATTATTATTATTATTATTATTATTATTATTATTATTATTATTATTATTATTATTATTATTATTATTATTATTATTATTATTATTATTATTATTATTATAGTACGCGCCATGTTTTTAGTCAATGCACACTTTATAAACAAGTATAAATTATGGAAAGATAGAGTCAGACTGAGAAGTTCAATGCCATAGCCGGGATTTGAACCACGGATCTTCTGGTTGCCGTCCAGCCGCTCTAATCCATGAGCTACTGTGGCCAACGTACCGATATGGCATTAAATTCTCCAACTAACTCGTGTTTTTACCGGTAAACCACTAGGAGTTCTCATAAACACATAAGAAAACTAGCTTAATGGCGACTTACAACGTGTAAGTACTGTAAGACCCGGGCTTTATAGTTAACCACTATTAGGTCAATTAATGGAAATTGTTCTGACTATCTTTCTATAATTTAGCCTACACACGGCCAGTGTGAAAGAACAATTAATTTCCATTGGTTAACTATAAAGCCCGGACCTTGTAAGTCGCCATTAAGGTAGTTGTCTCATGTGTTTATGAGAACTCCTAAGTGGTTTACAGGAAAAAACACGAGTCAGTTGGAGAATTTAATGTCATGTCGGCACGTTGACCATAGTAGCTCAATGGATAGAGTGGCTGGACGGCAACCAGAAGATCCGTGGTTCAGATCCCGGCGATGGCATTGAAGTTTTCAGTCTGACTTATCTTTCCATAATTTAGCCTACACACGGCCTGTGTGAAAGAACAATTAATTTCCAAGCATAAATTAGCTTCTGGACTGACAAACTTTGGAGGAAATGCGCTCCTGAATTATAAGTATTAGATAGTGCTTTCTTGCATTCCTATCATGTTCTCAATTGTTTCCAAAATGTGCTTCACACTTATTGGAACTTAAGTTGCGATCTTCGTGTACTTTGACATAGTATTTAAATAAAATGTATTCTGTAGATGTAATTGCAAGCTAACTTGATGATAGTACCTTTCGTAATATTTAAGATTGGTACAGTTTGACAGTTCATATCATCAAGTGAAATAATTGAGTTTTTATTTGTGGGCACACTTTAACTGTTATGGTTCTCTACGTAACGGGAGCAGTGGTTTTACTTCTCTTTTGAAGGAAGCCAGCTAAGGAAGTTTACGTCCCACCAAAAATATATCGAGTCCTCCAGGTTTGAACTTGTGACTTCTGGAAACAGAAGCTACCACTCCTCGAGCAGGTGACGATTATCAACAAATGAAGAAAAGCAAGTTATAGGACTATCTTCATTTGTATGAATATCACTTTAGTACGATTCGCCGAGTGAGGTAGCTGCTTGGTTACATGCTAGGTTCCCATTTTGAATGGTCCAGGTTCGATTTCTCTCGGGTCGCCCATTCTGACTATGAATTTTCTGTCCAATTCCTTTCATCTGTTTAGAGTTGAAGGGTCGGTGCGTTGTGGCAGAACGAAAATTCTCCCCAGCATTTGGTGAATCTGCTGGTCCCCCTTTGTAGAGGAAGCGTTAGGGATCCTATCCTTACCAGCACATATCTTCTGAATTTGGTCGCACCTCGGGTCTCCGCTTCATCCCTCCCTCACAGGGATCACATTAGTAACAAAAAGGACCGTTATGATCTGTTTACGGTGGCCTGCTCCCGATTCTGGCCCTTCTGAAGGCCCTACTGGCAATCGTGATTTTACAAAGTCGGATTTGTTTAATCGTAAAATGTGTATATGCACTAAAAATTAATTTGTCTAAGGAATCTAAATTTGGAAAGTCGTGAATGAATATGCGTATATTATTGTAAATTGTTTTACGAACACATCTTTGCAAAGCAAACATAATTCCATACTTCTGGATCGGTGTTAGGAACAAGCGATAAAGGTCTACCTCGTCAAGTGTGACATATAAGACCAAAGTAGTGGCGTTCTAACTCTTTCCTATTAGTATGTACTTTACATATCGGCGGGATCTACGTTGCGCGCGCAACCTAATGACGTTTTATTGGAGTTGAGCAACGTATAACAACGAGAAAGTGAGTCCGATCGCTCACATAGCCCGGTATGCTGCGTTGTGATGCTGTCACGCTTCACTAACTCGTATTCTCACGCCAGCAACATTTACACCGAAATGGCAGTTCCATTTAGGACAAGTATTTGAAGTCTGTCCCACTCTGCATTCACAGAAAGTCAATACCATTCTATATTGCGTGTTTTTAAACTGGAGCAGTTTAGTGTATAAATAACAAAATCTCAAATCGTATCCGTATTCGGAATAAAACCAAAAATGGGACCAAATTTACAAACAAATCATTCAGAGGACAAATTATAGATCCCAAAGCGCACAGAGGATGTGACGAGGGAAAATTCAAGCAAACTGAATCATTCGCCAAAGAAGGTGGCACTCCAATAGCTATAGCCTCCAAAAGCTTATAAAAAGTTCAAGTAATTCAGTTCCGTAGTTCCTTTTGAGAGAAATACTCACTTCAGACATTATATATTTATTTATATATTTTATTTCATAAATAGGAATCAGCTAATTTGAAAAGTCATATATTTCAGTACATTTATCATTCTATGATATTATTATTTGGCAACGGTATACTGTTTTATAGATGTCTGTAAAACGAACAATGATTTAAGTTATTTTTAGATCATCTTAAACATTGCAATAAACCAAAAGAATTAAAATAATCATTTCCATGAGTATGGATTACTGAAACTAAAATGGATAAACCTAAAGCTCCCCCGCAAACACGTTTTAAAATTTGTATTAATATTATTATTTTGCTAAGTCATATAGAGCAGCTTTAGTCTTTCTATTTCTTTCTATTTTTCCAGCTTATTATGTGCCCAAATTGAGAACAAAAATATAGAACATTTATACTCGAGGTAAAAAGATTATACAGTAGACATTCAGCTTTATATTTCAAAATTGTATAACAATTTCTGTAAAGAGCACAGAGCACAAGCATAACCTACAAAAACCTGTTTGATATAACCTGACATTGTATTCTTCCGCGCTCCCTTTCCTGAACTTTGCCCTGATTGGCTAATGCACAGTTTTGAATGCTGATGCATGAAAAATAATCACTGTGTAATGCAGAGGAAGACAGCTTCCAGAGTTGTGACGTATTTCAGCCGGGAGCGAGGCCTGCAGTGCGTGTAACGTCAGACAAGAGCCGTGTAGTACCAAGTTGCCTATATAAATGGCGCTGTGAGTACAGAATATGAGGGTTCAGTCAGGTGTAGCACACTCGATGACAACAATTTAGCTGCCACGTGCCGAGTGGAACTGTTAAATTTAAAATGTGACGATTTATTGAAGAAAAATATGCATATAAGAACGACTTGGCTAATTTTTACAAGAATGTCCCCCAAACCACATTTCTGAGGTTGTATTCACTTACAGCATGGACAATGTGTATGTTTGGCTCGACATATGTGTGTGCGAACAATTTTTTTTCCTGTTATGAAATTAGCGAAATCCAAACCCTGGATAAGGGAAAACCCCGGAAAAACCTTATCTAGGTAACTCACCCTGACCGAGATTCGAACTTGGGACCTCTTGAACGTGAGGCAGACATACTACCACCTCGCAACCGAGGCGGGCCCGAAGTACCTTGTCGGATCACAATCTAACGTGCAGCCTTCGATTACAACTTTCCCAGACATTACGTCCTGATATTGATAAATTAATTAAAGAAAAACGAAACAGAAAGTTTTGGAAAATGTTCACGTAATTCTGTTTTGAACGGGTCTCCTCTAATTGCAGATTTTTTTTTCAATTTACTTGGAATAAGTTAAAACAAAAGACCCTGTTAAATAAGGAGCTAGTTTGTATCCCACAATAATCTATTTTACTACAGCCAATGAGAGATGTCTTAGTGCACGTGACAACCAAGTTATTAGTGACCAATTTGTGTGACATAGTCAAGGCTGCAAACTTCATGAGCGAAGTATTATTTTCATAGAAACTTCTTTAAAATGTTTCTTAGAAAGAATCGAAATATTGTCTCATAAAAGTCTTCTGTTCTCAAAAATCAAAGGCTCTTTTTGGCTGCGCTTTGAATTACTGCAATACATAATGGAACCACATTGTTTTGTTTAAAATCAAATCGGATTCCTAACATTTCACATTTGGAAGTGAACTTCTGTTATTTTGTTATGCAGTGGCAGAAGCAGGCATTTTTATATTTTGGAGAAAATGGTTCAGGTATCAATGATTTAAAAAATAGCATTCGTTTTCATTAACATCTGTACAAAGAACATCGGCTATGGATATACAAATTGGCATTTGTTGGAAAGTAGCTATGTGAAATAGTTCGCTAACGTTAGTCATGACTTTCAGAGTTGACCACAGCTTTTGATAATGCTGTATTGTTTATCTTGGGTTTATTGCCTTTCTCTTTACTTCGGAGACCAATGTAAAATTTCATTTGATAGGTAGAACCTGTAGAAGGTCCGTCAAGTTGATTGGAGTAACAGTTTTAAGCGTTTTGCTCCCAGTTGTGAACTCAGCATTGCAATTCAACTAAATATATTTGTGTAAATATAACGCAATTCTTTTAAATTTAAAAATAAAACTGTTTGATTGCCTTGGAGATCAAAATTATCATTAATAACATAATTCTCTAGTCCCAATTTCTTCAATTTTGTCGTATAAGTAATAACAAAACATAACTGGCAAATATTACTCACTACTTCTTGATTACTATTGCATTGCGAGCTCGCTGAGAGAGTGCATAGAACAGAGCAATAAAATCTGTATCAACTTTATGTAATAGTATTTATTGGCGCGGTTTTTTTCATATGAAGATTAGATAACGATGCCAAGAATAACAAGCCCTAGTACAATATTTATGAGAACACAGAGCATAACATAACTTGTTTTAAAAGAACTGGATTGCGAAATAGTTACGGATTTCCTGAATAAGTCTAGAAGTGAATGAAGTATAGAGCATTTTATTCAGAAAAGTTATAGCTCATTGTAGACTAGTTAAAACTAGTATCTAACATAGTTTTAAGCCGAATTATTTCCTTGTTAATAGTGGATATTTTGTTCGTTAAAACAAAACATGAACGCTTCGCTTTTGAGTGTCGTAGCAGGTAGGTATGGTAAGTTTAATGTTTGTGAATCAGAATCGAATAATTTAAGAAATTGCTGTCATTTCACCTAACTCAAATCCTAAGGTCATGTAAATGCATGGATGTATATATTATGCAATTTAATTTGCCAAACCTGTCTACCAGAAAAGTGAAGTTTGTAGTTACTTTGTGCATCAAGATTTTCACAACTTGTATTTAGATGGCGTAAGAAAAAAAGTTTCTCTCTAGTGGGGTAGGTTTTTAATTAAACACTTCAGTGTAGTGTGTATACATCCTAGTCAAAGATCAAATTATCTAAGAAATTTCCAGTATAGTATGTTTTTTCCATACACAGCCAAACCTGTGTTGTTGTTTTTTTTTTTTTTTAGTTAAAAGCTTGAAAAAACAATATCAACGCAACAAACAGCAGAAAGCACGGCAGGAAGCTTATTGTTGACAAAATGCTAACAGCCTATATGCTTTCAGCTAACAATCGGAACTGCTTGTCGAATATGTTGCGTTTTGCATAAGCACCAGGGGAAATCTGTAATTATTGGTGAGCATTTTTTAAAATATAAATTTATTTAATGTCGCCTAACAACAATGGTCTTATAGCGACAGCTATAAGATGGTAAAACAAATTTTGTATACAGTTGGTCAGTACAATCAACATTTTAGGAACTATTAGGTTATGGTACAGTATAAACATATAAGTTCACATAAACTATACATTCATAAAGAACTGAAGAATCAATATTGCACAACACTATGTTTATACTTGTTATGTATTACTTCTTAATTATAGTTATTCTCACTTCACAAAATACTCCGAAACCAGGTAACACTGAATAGATTTTCATATTGAAGAAGTTAATTTACAGTCTTGTAGAAATAAATACAGTGATTGTAGATTCTTCGGTTCACCTAGTAGAGCATGAAGATCTGTAGGAATTTTATGAAGAGTCCTGTAGCTGGAGTAGTGAGTACATTCATTTATAATATGATTTACTGATAGTGGTTAGCTGCATGGTTCACATTGTGGAGGTAATCATGTGTAGGCTTTGTATGTCCAGTTCTAAGTCTGGAGAGTAATATTTGTTGTTTTCGACTTAAGACACTGAGTAGGAGATGTGTGTGTGTGTGTGTGTGTGTGTGTGTGTGTGTGTGTGTGTGTGTGTGTGTGTGTGTGTAGTGTAGTGTTTAACGCCCGCTTTTACTACATACGGCACCGCAGGCGATGACACTGATGATACATGAAATGAAGATGGAGCACCGGTGGAATGAGATGGCGGGGAAACCGGAGATCCCGGAGAAAACCCTCCCCAGCGTCGTGTTGTCCACCACAAATCTCACTTTGCGGTCGCCTGGGATCGAACCTGGGCCGCTTTGGTGAGAGCCAAGCGGTCTAACCACTGAGCCACGGCGCGGCCTGGCGAGTAGAAGATGTGTTTAGTTTACTATATACATTGGTTTCTAGCCAGTGGTGTTTCCATTCCTGAATTATTTCCTTTTTCATATGGCATTTAGTGTCATGCCACAATTTTTACTAGTATCATATTAAGATTTTGCACAAGTTGCATACAATATTTTTGCAATCGACGTCTTATAGATTGTAGCAAACAGTTCATGAAATAATTCTGCATACATAATGGCATAAGTAAGAGGTTAGTTTCTCTCCGTGTTTCATTTATTACCTTGCATGTTGAACTGATAAACAAGATAGGCGCTTGCATGCATTCTCTTTCTGGGACAGAAGCGAGCGGGTGTTATAGACTATGATATAGCTTATCAGCTTAGCATAGTAAATACTAATAAATTAGATCATAATTGTATATTTAATAACGTATAAAAATGTTTACACCTTTGTTGCTTAGGGAACATATTACTGTACCATAAAATATCTTAACTCACAGCTACTTGGAATAGCAGTATTGCGTCATTACTATAGCAAATATGTTAATATTATTGGCACGCATGCATAATTATAGTTGACAGTGAATACAAAAACTACTTTATATTCCAATTGTTACATCCTTAAATGAGGTGTATCAGCATATTCGAGGTACTTCGTTTTGAGGAAAATACTGCAGTACTAATGCTTGAAACTATCCTGTCAATAGACGAGCTATGGGTGACCCTAGTGGACTAAAATGAAAAGATAATAAAAGAAATTGCATATAGGCACCTACATTAGGAGATTCAGATTAACTCTAGAATTCGTAATAGACCTTCAATTATGTATCTATAGAAAACTAAAGCAGAAGAGATGAAAGACGAGTTGATAAAAAAGAGGGAGGGATTTCCTAGAATAGCTAATCAAGCTGATGATTTTCTTTGGAGCAGTCGGTTCAAATGTTGAGATGCAGAATGCCGAAGTGACAGGCGCAAGCGCTTGTTTCCACCGGAAACCATCTCGTAAGCCAATGACGCCCACCAAGTCTGTGTGACGCGAGTTGAGAAACCACCGAGAGATAAAAAAAAGAAAAGAAAACAAGAAGAAGAAGAAGAAGAAGAAGAAGAAGAAGAAGAAGAAGAAGAAGAAGAAGAAGAAGAAGAAGAAGAAGAAAAGTGAAAGCTGGCCGGCAGAGGAAAAATATCCCTTGCTCCTGTAACTTTAAATAGAGTGCTCTTGACCTAAAATTACTCCGACGAGAATTATGTACATATACAAGCACCGGTTTTCTTGTTTCGAAATTCTACCCCGTGCATACCTCGCTTTCTTCTTCCCTTAGAAATGCTGTTATTAACTCCGCCTCATGAACAGGTCGTCATTAAGCGAGTTCACACTTTTATTCCGTAAGGGTTCATCATCATCTTCAACACAAATGTGAGAGTATTTACATAGATGTATGCTGTTTCTGTATTTGAACCACTTAAATCCTCTTATATGCCAAACAAATTATTACTTATATCAATAAGTCACTTTTTCAAGCTTTATGAGACATTAAGAATATTAAAAAGAACTCCACAAAGGTGGCTGTATGATTTGTTTCTGAATAAATTATTTGAGTCACTTTATTTCAAAATGTTAACGGCAACATTAAATATACAGTACGATCCATATAAACCTGAACCATTTCAATAGGCGATAACTTTTGAACCAATAATAGGACACACGTGCAAATTTGGGAGAATATAATACATAATTGGGATACTACATTTAACTATTTACATCTCAGAAGAAAATGTAGGAAGTGTCCTCCACCAGCATCTATATATGTTTGTACTCGTCTACCATATTCTCTGAAGTTTTACAGAGATGATATAGAATTGAGAGAATGTTATTTCCCGCAAGATGGAGCGATGTGCCATACATCTAATGACACCATGGAGCTTGTACACAGTTTCTTTGATAATCGAATAATCTCAAAAGGTCTGTGGCCCCCCAGATCCCCTGACCTAACCTCACCGGATTTTTTCTTATGTGGGTATATAAAAAATAGAGTGTACAAGAATAGGCCACGGACAATTGATGTTCTCAAGGAATCCATTCGAACCGAAATAAGTAACATTGGCGAGGATACTCTCCGTAAAACTTCAGAGAATATGGTGAGACGAGTACAAACCTGTATAGATGCTGGTGGAGTACACTTCCAACATTTTCTCTGAGATGTAAATAGTGTAATGTAATCTCCCAATTGTGTGTTATATTCTCCCAAAGTTGTACATGTGTCCTATTATTGGTTCAAAAGTTATGGTCTATTGAAATGGTTCAGGTTTATATGGATCGCACTGTATGTTACATAATGAATGTAATTCATAATTTAAAAAAGAGTATTCTTTGTTGTATTCTAAAAAGTAATTTATTTAAAAATATCTACTTTTGTTGTGTTGTCGCTAGTATCCAGAGCGGTTCATATACCAATAATATATTCTGGCCTCATTTCTGAAATAGCCCCTGTCTGCTGTGCTAGGTAGGGGCCGCAGGTTTGAAAATGTGACATGAAGCTTATGTCCATCAGAAAGATATGGACTTTTCACTGTTGAAAAAATTGCCAAAATAACAAATCTAGCCTGTAAAAATAGTATAAGTTGATATGTATATTTCTTTTGCAACCTAATCTTACAGAAGTTTACTTTTTTGTAATTGTAGGTGTTAATCGAGAACTTTTTGCAGAAACGGTTTCATTAATACATTTCGTTAAGATCATGGTCGATACAGGCTCTAACATCTTTACGTGACAGTACAATAAGCAAAAGAATTGTATACTTATATAAAAAAGAGTAATAGATTCTATTGGAAAACACAAACCAGTAGCAACGAATACTTTCGAAATCGTAAAGGCACACAACATATGGCATAAATTGTGTTTTATGGGTCCACAGATTCGCTTTCGTCCATCTCTTACGATTTACAGACTATTCGCAGCAAATTAAAGATATGAATTGTGTAAAGTCATTCAAATATATTAAATATAAAGGCATAGTAATACAAATTGTCTGCTATTTTTTTTTTTTACAAAATCAAGAGAAATAAAGCATTTTCCATGTAAAAGTTAGCTTGAGGTATGATTTTCTCGCAAATCCAGTGAAATCTCGTTATGACATTTTTGGACCAGGTTTAATGCTTCCACTACCGTCAATAGGAATGTGATGAAGCGAAAAGACAGCATTTTAAACATAACTGAACGTTGTTTTAAATGGAATAACTGTCATAAGAATGGGGAAATGTAAAGTAAATAATATTAGGGCAATTATTGTTCCTGCCTTGTGCAGGTGTTAAGATTATCGATATTAACTCGCCCAAGTTAATTAGCTAATCACTCTGTCTTTGGTTTTATGCATGAAGCATTTACCCTTCACACTCTCAGTTAACCAGGCACGAGAGAATTTTTTTTATCTCAGCTCGGCTAACTGTAGGTGGAGGTAAATATGCCCTCCACTCTTTTGAATAATGCTTGGCGTCACTGGTATTAAACGTCTGTCTTTAAGACAAATCGCTTTACACTACGGTATCAGTAGCAGTAGAAAGTAGCTTTTATTTTTCTATTGTTGAGTGAAGATTTCGGCTATAGTTAATGGGAAATATTCTAAAATAAGAAGACATGATATTTATGGAGACAAATGTTCTTTGTGCCAGCACTTATCTAAATCTTTTCACAAAGTACGATCTATAAGAACATCTTACTCATTCAAAATTTAACAGAGGATTACTAACTCAATTGTTATGTACAAGGGCTGATCAACAAAGACTGAGACTGATTTTTTTCACAGATGTTTATTACTGTAATTCAATGTTTTCATGATTTTTTTCTAAGTAGTCCCCTCCTACTTCAATGCACTTTTATAGCGTCTCTGCCAGTCCTTGAACACGTGCTGCAGACCATTCTTTGTCAGGTCCTTGAGAATCGCCTCACTTTTGTTGAGCACTGCTTCAGAGTTCTCAAATCGAATACCCCTAAGCTTTGCCTTTGTTGATCAGCTGCATCATTATGATCCTGAAGGAAAACAAGCCAGCACAATGTGGAAATCGCCAGGTTCTCCAACACCAAGAAAGACAAAAGTTGTTCCATCTGCAGCGAAAGTGATGGTGATCACATTTTTTGACTGTAATGGAATGATTTACCAGCATGCAGTTCCCCCTCATACTACTGTTGCAGCAGCATACTACACGTCAGTATTGGCTACACTGAGGAAGCACATTGCAAAGAAACGACCAGAGCTTTCTCGGACACTGCCTCACGTCTCAAATCAGTCTTTGTTGATCAACCCTCGTAATTAGCATAAACACTGTACATCCCAAATCAAAGCACATCAGTCGCCTCACTTCTGTCACGTATACGTAATTTCCATTTCAATTAGTGCTTTTATAACAGTAAACAATGCGCTGAAGAAATCAATTA
The DNA here is from genome assembly GCA_030765055.1 of Mantis religiosa. Lineage (NCBI taxonomy): Eukaryota > Metazoa > Arthropoda > Insecta > Mantodea > Mantidae > Mantis > Mantis religiosa. The sequence goes on from CM060959.1 coordinate 108,317,254, forward strand.
CAATTTCGAAAGTGCTTCGGAATGGTTATTTTTGACATCTAAGCGAATTATTCTAGTTTACAAGGGGGATTTCATCCCATACCACCGCCACCACTTCGCGCTGTGATTTGTCACCGGAAAGTGACGTTATTGACTGCAGAGGTACAACAAGGTTGTCTGAAGTAAACATTTACTAATGCTTTGTTTCTAAAGCATGAATTAATCCTTTGAAATCTGCTGGCGTTGTTCTAATTGTGCTGATCTCCCACTGAGTGTCATTTCCTGTTAAATATATAAATCAGAACCAGCATCTCTTACATGCGGGTAGAGCAGAGAAAAATTTGATTTGAGGATTCACATAGACTTGTCGACGAAGTATTTGTTGGTGCTTGATCCAGATAGAAACGGTGGATGTGCCCCTGGCCTTGGAATTAGCGAGAGACTAAAAGATGTGCCTTGCCTTTGGCGCATGGGCAACCTGCCAACTGCGTTCTCTTAGCGCTCTCTGCCGGTCCCTACCTTTAGTTCACTTTCGAGGATACACATCGATAGCATTTGTTGGTCCAAACTTAAGTGTCGAGTCGCTAATCATTCTCGATCAATAGTGACATATCTTGTTGTTGTTGCTTGAGCAGGAGTGCTTAGAGCATCTTTAAAAATTAGTGTTCCAAGGTGATTATTATGTTTTTATTAGTCATTTCTGAACGGTTAGTATCAACTAAACATGAAATAACCAGTAATTAATAGAACTCATCTTGAATATTCGAAGTATAATAAGTATATCAAAATGTCAAGTTATGGCCTTCTCTAGGCTTAAGAATAATATTTTTGACTATAAAATAGATGGAGTTAATTTAAAATTTTAGAAACAACTGATTTAGGAGTTACTTTTAATAAGGATCTATCTTTTAATAAACCCACTAACACAGTACTCACTGTAGCATATAGAAATCTGGGATTCATTATTCGTAACTCATTCAACTTCAAGGATATTAGACTTTTTGTTACATTATATAATTCATTTGTAAGATTCAGACTCAAATACACTTCACTAGTATGGAGTCCTTATACCGCCAAATTTATTAAACTTATAGAAGTTATTCAATACAAATTTCTAAGGTATGTGTTTTCCAAAACTTTTCATTATTTTCCTAAGTTCATATGATATAATTCATTGTTTCATTTATTCGACTTTAGAAGTCTTATCACATTGGAGAAATTGTCAGTTATTGCTTTTTCTTTACAAATTACTTCATAATATGATTGACCTAAGCCAATTAATACGTTTTTACGTTCCAAATGTTGCATCTAATAATCTAATCTTCCTCAGAAGATTAATACTGATTCACCTATGCATAGAATGCAGTCACCATCCCTTAGCATATATATATAGTATGAAAATCAGAAACTTTGCTTTATCCTGTGATTATTTATTATCTACCAATAGTAGAATTATTAACTTACTATACATGTGAACCAATGTTACCAACTTGTTTGTGTTTATTTTTCTTTTGTCATCATGTGTTCTGTAATTAATTTTGTGTTGTTTTTGATATATTTTGTTCATATTGTAACTTGATAGTGAATATTGTAGTTAGGGAAACCTGTAATGTTCACATTCAATAAATAAATAAATAATAAATAAATAAACTACAGCCAGACAAGTCCAAATTAATTTCTGGTCTAGGAAGGAAGCAGAGTAAGATTATTTTGAATTTATTTAGGTTTAAACTGAGAGGTATTGTTGACTATCTTACAGGACACAACACACAGGCATTTGTGCATAACGGGACTTGTAAAATACTCTTTATGCAGGAAATGTAGAAGGCAAAATGAAACCTCCCAACATATACTATGCGAGTTCGAAGGTTTTGCCATACATATATACGTTGCCCTTAGGCTCCTTTTTCTTGGAACTTGAGAATATACCAAACGGAAATATCAAGGACGAGGATTTGAGAGGCTCTAAAAGTCCGAAAGACACCACTCACTACGTCATCACCTACCACACATGCCATGTTTGGGCTAAAGTTATTTAGTTAAATCACACTGAAAAATACAATGCCTTCCGGAATTTGAACCTATAGATTTCCATGCCGCTGTTTTAATCAACTGAACTACCACAGCAACATCCTGACACGACATTAAATTCTGCTACTGAATCGCATCCCATCTCCCTGTAAACCACACAGTGTTCTCAAATCATTTGAGGATAACACCGTAATGGGTAATGGCGACTTGCTATCTTGCAATTACTTTAAGTTAATAATTCTGCCACACAAGTGTATTAAAGTTGGAAATGTAGAATCTAAAAATTTCAGTCCCATATTAAGGATTTGAACTATGGATCTTTGGCTTTCCCAGTTGAAGTCCAACTTCGACTCTAACCAATAATCTGTCAAGGCAACACAACAAATTCCCCAACTGACTCAGCTGAAGGTCAGCGGCTCATATCCCAGCAATAGCATTGCATAGTTTAGTCAATAGCTCTTGTTAAAAGTTACCATTTGTTATATTTTTGTGACATTAACCATTTCTGATATATTTCTTACTCATGGTTTTGAGCTATCTAATATTTTATACTTTTTAAATTTTTTTATTCACCATTACTGTTCGTGACATTAGACAACGGGTGTCAGTACATGCGATCTACTTTCTATTTGACTCCTGTATTCTTCATGTACCTCCAATTAAATTTGAAATGAAAAGCAATGTCTGCAAGTGTATTGACTAACATCAAGTAGATATAAAAATAAGCTTTCGTAATAATAAATTGTTAACGAGATATCAAACGAAACGTTAGTGTGAAGACAAAATCTGAGTGTAACACATCAAAGTTTTTAAGTATTGAAGCTTGACTTTGTCAAAGGAAAAGGTTCACTTATTTGATTTTACAGCTGTGACAAAGCTGTGTACATTAGATTAACTTTAAGAAAATGTAAACTACTTGTATGTCCACTGAAGAATCAAGAACGTGCACGCCCGAATTAGCCAAGAATATTTATGTTAACATTGAGTGGTCAGTCAAACTATACAATTTAGAAGGTAGTTATACGTTTCCATTGTAGTTATTGTGTATTTACGTGAACGTTATTGCATCAGAGTTGACTTGAAGGGAACTTCCGTTGCGGTGATTTGGGACTGGTACGGTCGTCTCTGAACCGTCTTGACTGTGTCAAGGAGCCACCGAAGGTCTCCACTACGTCACGTTATTACTCATCAAAATTGTTCTGCGTAATTCCAGACGCTCGTTTTGAATTTACATTGATCTTGTCTTGTGAAAACAATTGCGCATCACTCCCAGGTGCTCCACGATGGAAAACAAAAAGCCGGCCGTTTGCCCATTTCTATGATGTCTTCCTTACATGTACGAGCCCGAGCTCCAATCTTGGTTACCTGGTTGAGAAAGATGAAAGTCGAATAACTGTAGCACCATCTGAATCGTAAATAAGACAAATATCAACATGGTTTTGACAAAATACCTGACACGATAAACTGAGTTGAAATAAACAAATGGCTGTACATAAAAGGGTAACCAGAATTTTTTTCTGTTGAAGTTAAAGGAGCGTTAGTAACAGATTTGTTTGCATGTGTGTGTTCTCACTTTCCACGAAGGATTTGACTGAACCGAATAATCTGAAATTTATGTAGTGTAAATATTTGGAACCTCTTGTTACTAGTATTTACGTCTAAACATACTTATGAACCAATCAGGTATATAGAGTACAGGTTCCACTAACGTTAAGTATATCAGAAAAAGAAAGGATTTCACCATCTCTTAAAGAAATTTGATTTAAATATCAGTGTTTCGAAGTTGTGTCTTATTTTAAAGCCATGTTGAAGAAATGAAAACAAAGGTAGGTATATTAAAGTAAACCAAAAACTGACGTTTAAATTAAATAATTATTTGTAGTTCTACTTAATTTTTGTGGCAAGTGTTAAGAATAAGCAACTATAACAACAAGAATGCATTTAGTAGCACTTTGCTTCTCTGATTATGATATAGTATGGTCTACAGATTATTCGTAAATTGCTATTTTGTTTTACGTAGTAGGCACTGAACGCTATCTCTGCTTTGAACATTACGAGATAAACGTCAGAGCGCTGACGGACTCCATAATTATGAAAAGTGACAAGAATTTGTCAGCAGGATGTCCGCTTTCGATTATATGGAGCTTAACATTTTCAGCAGAGGTAATCATAGGCGAAAAGGGATATAAGCTTCTATAACAGAGAGGCACGGAAGCAGATAAAGTTGGAAGAGAGTTAATGGAAACTTTTGAGCAAAAAAAAAAAAAAGACATTAGGCTGACCCCCGTAGTTCAGTCTGTGGAGCACCTGCCTGCCGTGCTAGGGGTCCCCAGTTGGATTCCCGGCTGAGGGGATGGGGATTTTTCTCCGACCAAGATAATGCCTCATCTTCTCCAGAGTGTGAAGTATGAATGAGGGTGAATGTGTGTGTGATCTAATGATTAAAACCCAACAAATACGAGTTAACACCTTCGATATGTTCCAAAGGAGAACGCCGTCGATATGACCGTTGGAGTTATAGGTGGGGTAGAAATGGAGTAATAAAAAAGACATTAGTTCATAAGATCTGAAAACAAAACCATGAAAAGAAAAAATAACAAAATAAAGGCATAATAGTAATAACTATGCAATATGTATTATGTAATAGTAAAATTTCTACGCCACCGATGATGCTTGTCGCAGTTGTAAGCGAAACGTCTGGGAGAGATGAAGAAACACATTGGATCACGGCCTTATAGCCTGGAATCTTCTACTGAACAAGATGCCGGCCGTGAAAGTCTACGTTTGTTAATAATAGTAAATTGCCTTAATATGGGTGTGGGCATAGCTTTCTTTCTCTAATGTCGACAGGACCTTCAAATCCTTCAGTGCCCAAATATTTCCTCTGATGAACCAGTCTCTTATTTGAAGTATATTGCGTCCTATAAATATTCGTCTGGACAAAGCCAGTTCTAGGTACGAAATGAAAGTGGAGGAATGATGACAAATTTAAAGTGAGTGGTTGGAAGGCGCTGCTTCGTAAAGACTGTCCTTTGTAACACATGTGATTTGTTTAATATAAATATGAACGCGACAGGATGAACTTCCTGAAACAGTGAAGTTTTAAGATACAAATAATTTTTGCGTTTGCAGGACAAACATAGAAACTTCAGGTTAATTGCATATTTTCAGCAACTTGGCGCGCGTTGTTGCATTAACGGTTTTTGTTTGCGAGTAACATGCTGGGGAAACGTAGTGATGCATCAGCTGTATAAAAAAAAATATCCGCGAACAAATAAGAAACTTGGAAGTGATACCTTCTGTAATGCTCACGCACGCGCGAGCGCATGTGTGTAACAGGTCACAAAGTCTGCCTGCGCAGAATATAAAGGACGCATTGGAAGTCTGGGCTGGCTTTGTATTGGGCACAGCATCGACTGCAGTGTTAGCCGACTCGTCGCTTCAAGTGCTAGCTGTATTACGCAAACATTTCAAGGACAGGGAAAGTTGCATGTTTTGCCGATCAAGAAAGAAGAAAAAAGGAAGTCACCTGCTTGACAAGAAACAAAGGAGTATTGCTTAAGTTGCTGTCTATTTTGAGATTTTGATACCGTGTACTTTAGGGAATAAATCGTTTGCCTTCCGTATCAGCTTTATTCATTATCTCTAAGTATCTATGCAAGTGCAGTCATTACGTTTACTCTGATTTCTAGTGGAGTAGGACAACCAGTTTGTTTACTTATCTATGTAAGGAAGATGTTTCTACTGAAACTGCATTATCTGTAGCCTCAGGACTAGAGTTGCGTTAGCTGCTATTTTGAGATTGCAAACAGAATGAAATATCACGTGACTTCAATAAAATGTATAGCGAAAATGTGCAAGGATTTGTGTCAGACGTCGTGAGCAATCAACATTTTCACCACTCAAGTTACGGAATTAAAAACAGATCTGAATCTTCCTAATTCCAAAGAAAAAATTTTAATCAAACAAAACCCACTGACTTTTGAATCAATTAATATTCAATTATATTTAGGACAAATAGTTACAAAATCTGAAACTTCCAAACCTGTACTAAAAGCACTAGCATTAGAAACTGTGAACAATAGATACCCACCTGAAGAATGGTTACATATCTACACAGATGGATCTAACTTGGACAACAACTCAGGAGCAGGAATTAGGTGTGCACTATTCTCATTCTATCAACCAGCAGGATACCACACAACAAATTTTGATACAGAAGTAACGGCTATTCATATTTCACTCCAATACCTTCTATACAGAATAGATAAATTTAAAAATTCTGTCATACTTTCTAATTCTAAAGCAGCATTATATACAATAACTTCATATAAAATGAGGTCGATCCAAATTAAAAAAAAATGTCACAAAATGATCCAACAACTTCAAAAATTACAGAAAAAAATTATATTACAGTGGATACCTGCACATTGTGGAATTGCTGGAAATGAATCAGCTGATTTTCTTGCCAAAAAGGTGCAAATTTAATTCTGAACAAACGTAAAAACTTACCCTTTACATCCATAAAAAGATTAATTAAAAACAAATATAAAAACAAACAAAACTAATCAATATCTAACAAAGTCAAAGATAGACTGGAACATTTTAATTAAAAATCCAGAAATTATTCCAGAAATCCCACGTAAAGCTGCAGTAGCAAATTTTAGATTACTTGCGGAACATGATTATTTGGCCAAACACTTACACAGAATAGCAATTTATACAAGTCCAAATTGTCCTCTGTGCAACAAAGAAGAGGAAGTGACTGAAGAACATCTTCAAATCTGTGAAGCCCTGCCTGCCTGACCCACTACACAGAAATATTGGAGAACAAGAGAGCTAATGGTTGCATTGCGAAAGCCTAGCATTTGAAAACATAATTTTGACCACCACAACTTGCCTATATTAGTAACAGATTATTTGTATTGCTTAATATAATGCACATTAGTAGGAGTAGTGATATTTAGCATTTAGAAATTTAGCATTTTGATTTTTACATTTAGCATTTTATAGCATTTATACATTGGCAATTTAGCATTTTATAGCATTTTGAAAAAAAAAAAGTTTAATTTAAGTTAATTTTTTAAATAATGAATATTAACATTATTTACAGTAATATAGATTAAAGCAATACACATAAATATAGAACAAGTGGATACAGTATGCAGTTGTTATACTGCATACTGCGTAACTCCAAAAAAGATAAATGCGTACTGATATAAAATAAAACTAGCACAATAAAAGAAAATGCACAAAATTAGCGTCGCACTGACTGACGTGACCTACGCATAGAATGAACTTTGGCAACTGAGAACTTCAACTGGAATTAACACGTGTATCGCTCCTTAAAATTAGGATTGCTATTGGTTTTCAGGGACAAGGATTGAAATTTTCCGCTAACTGGGTATTGTGAAGATAGATTTATGAGTCATGAGGCGTCGTAAGAGCGGTTTCTTTTGTAAAACAACTGAACTCGCTTCATGTATCAAACATACTTCATATGGGCAATGGAACAATAGGCTAATTTAGCGGGAAGGGTTGCTTTCCACATAACAGAAGAGTAGTCACTTTATATCTTTCTAAACATGCAAAGACTCTACACTCTTCAGTTAAAGTTTCCAGAAGAAACAGCATTGGGAATAAATAATTACTTGGGAAAATCTTCGATTTCGCATTTATATAGCACTTTGAGTCAATTTCGCACGTTATCGCGCTATATCGCATTTGCGAAAAATCAGCACCCCTACACATTAGCAATGGGATAATATTGCAATTTAGATGGGGGGGGGGGAACAGGTTGATTTTGTTTTAATATATCTCCAACGCCAAGTCATGTCGGACGATGGATGAAATGATGCTCAAATAAGCCCAAGGTCTATAGAGCTTGGAGTTAACAGACATTCATCTTTCAGGATGAAAAAAGAACTTTGGAAAAAACCTTATCCAGTTAATGCGCCCTGACCAAGATTCAAACTCGGAGCCCTTGAACGTGAGGCAGACACGCTACCATCTACGCTACCGAGTCGGGCAAGTCAGTGCTTTAAGCATTCGGTTCAGTTTTTACAACAGAATGAAGTTCAACATTAGAAATGCTATCATACATATGTAGTATATAGGCCGCGCCATGACCGAGTGGTTAAACCACTCGATACTCGATCGCATTCTCGATCCCGGGTTCAATCGCATTGAGATTTGTGGTGGATAAAGCTGCGTAGGGGCGGTTTTTCTCCTCCGTTTATTTTATTATGTTTTATGAGGTGATTTTAATGTAGTTCCAATATTTAAACTATTAACCAATTTTTTATCAAAAAAAATATTGAAGACCGAGAAAAAAGATCACCCTCAAACTCATTGGACTAATTCACTTCCTAAGTATGGAATTGCTGAAAGTAAATTAGTAATAACTCATTGCAGCGGTGCTCCACCTTCATTTTATGTATCATCAGTGCCACCGCCTGCGCTGCCGCATGTATTAAAAGCGGGCGTTGGGATTGGGATTTCATTACGGAGGGTATTCGGCACATAGACCACCATGCTGGGCCCATTGTTCCTATGCCCCTAAGTGGGGTGCCCCCAGGAGGAAGGATGAGGCGAAGGAGACAGAGTGGTGGCCGACCCAAAGAGCTAAGATAGTACAGAGGGCAGGGTCCCTACAGTTTACGAGCCCTAATGGTCCCAGGCAGGCGATCTGAGCCTCATAGGTCCCGGGCTGGCGGTCCCGAAATAGTCTCAGCAGAGGAGCGGAGACCGGCAACCGACCTACCGGAGGAGGAAGTAGTTTTCCTCAGAGCATATCATCCTCCCATGTACCGCCGAGACACCCGCCGACACTTCTACCCTGAAAGAGACCACCAGATGAGATATGATATGAAATGATAATGGAGATGAAATGAGGGACAGAAAATTCGGGAGATGTAATTAACCTACCCAGCATTCACCTAGCGATCCGGAAAAACCTCCGAAAAAAACCATGGGTCAGGTAGGTCGGCCACGGGAATCGAACCCGGGGCTCACGAATGCGGGCCAAAGAAGAAACTGCCTGAGCCATCCCGCTCGGTAAATGCAGACGTTAAACACTAATTAAAAAGTGCACATGTAAGGAAAGACATCGAAAATTTTAGTTCAGAACATATTTGCTATAATAGAAGAAATATTAATCAAACCACATATTTTGTTGGTACAAAAATCATTTGAACAATTATTTACCCGAACAATAATTATAAATCACGAAAACGACGTTAGTGATATAGCATTACGTTACCGAGGCGGACCGGGAAAGTATCTGATAACAAATGAAACTAATGGAAGTGTTTGTTAATATCACAATTACAGGCTATTCACGCTCCATTCTTACCAATTTTATCGCAGGTTGTTGGACCTGTTGCGGCACGGTCATATGGAAGCTCAGTTCTATTAGATACTCAAGAATTCAGAGCTAATTGAAATGTACTGCGTTGGAATGTAAGTGTTTGAAGCTAAGTGTTCTGATTGACAGTTTGCATTGGCAAGTTTGTTGAGAAGTATGAATTATCACTCCGAACGAATTAATAAAACCAGTTGCTGTCATCTATTTATACCCTACTATTATGCAATGCAAGACGTTGTATTAATAGAACCAGTTTGGCGGGGAAAAGCGAGAAAATTATATAGCCAGTTCTCAAATTCGCACTCGTTAAAAATCGATTCTCTCCTTGAACATTCCAAGACGGTGCGAAGTAAGCAGGGGCTACCAATGATGGAAAACTCTGCCGTAATGAGCTGTTAGGTAATAAATTGTACAGAAACAAGGCAAGTCAAGTGGCAATTAGGCAAGCCACATTCGGTGTGTGCTTGGCATTCTTGCAATGTATTTCAGCCAACACCTATAACATGTTTATTTAAAAACTAATGAAATGAAGGTTAGAGCTTTTTCTGCTCATCATAGTAAGTGAAAAATACTTCCACTCTTTGGAAGTGAAGTGTCCGAAAGAGTATTTGCCTGTGTTTATTGTTTGTTTACATTTGCATTCGAAGACCTGAAGGATTGAGGTACTGATTATTTATTTATTATGAAGATAACAGGCTTATAAGCCCAATTACAATGGTCATCATATATATATATATATATATATATTATTTACACATAGTAATATACAAATAAAACACAAGAAAAACATAAACTAACACAAAGTAATACAGAGAGGGAAAATAAGGAATAGAAATCATTATAAAACAAGGGGGAAAAAGGGGAAAAATGAAGGTGGCATGGTAAGTAATTATACTGTTATCTTTAGTAATTTACTGATCTACGAATAAATAGTAGTTATTGCAATTTTGAATTCAGTCACAGACATCTTGTAAATATCTACATCGAAGTAATGAAGTTTATTACATAAATACATAATTCTGTGTAATGGTAAATTTTTATGGATCTGTATTTGCTCTGGAGGTGAAGAAAAACCTCTTGAATCTGCTTATTTTATTGGGTACATAAAATAACATATTTGTTGTAATATTAATATCATCAATAATCGAAGCCCGCCTCGGTAGCGTAGATGGTAGCATGTCTGCCTCACGTGCAAGAGGTTCCGAGTTCGAATCTCGGTCAGGGTGAGTTACCTGGATAAGGTTTTTCCGGGGTTTTCCCTTATCCTGATAGACGAATGTCGGATAACTCTAAGCTCCATGGACCCCGGACCCATTCGAGCATCATTTGACTCATTTCATTCATCGTCCGATATGACAATGTTGGAGGACGTAAATTGAAAAAAAAAAATCAATAATCAAATGCAATATGTTATGCAGAAATATTAAACCCGCAATGTCTCTTCTAAAATGTAAACTATTAAATTTAAATACTTCTAAAAGATGTTCATAATTAGTGTAGGTAGGGAAATATCCAGTTCTTTTAAATAGCATGTATTTTAGAAATTTTGACTGTACTTTTTCTAATGTGTTGATATGCTTTATTAGCTTAGGGCTCCAAATAATTGATGCATATTCGAGATTTTGTCTCACAAATGATTATAAAGTTGAATTGAGTTTTTTTTTTTTTCGTAAATGAATAGGAATTTGGAATATTGAAGCCAAGACATTTTAGCTATTTTGATACCATTAGGTCGATGTGTCTATTGAATCTGAGATTTGTTGTACAGTGTACTCCTAGATCTTTATTTTCAACCACTTCAACGAGCAGTGTCCTGTTGATATTATAAACATATTTAACGGTTTTTTTATACTCCTTGTAAAGGACAGTTTTACACACTTGTTTGTTTTGCTCCATGTATATTGGTAGTTACTGCTATAGGTAGAATCATTATAAATAGAATAAAAGAAACATGTTTGCAAATATGGAGTCTGTTTTCTTCAGCGGCGTTGATAATCCGAGGTTTGGAATTTCTCTTGGGCATTCCCAGTAACGAGGCCTTATTTCCTGAACTTGACTTTGGAGAATATCTGGAGAATGGTGTAGATACACCAGAGAAAATTAGAAGGGATATCGGTCAAATTCTGTTGAAAATGTAGATACTCAAACTCCAAAAAGAACGTGTTTTTTTTTATTTGTTCCATTTATACCCCTCCTTTAACTTCAATGGTCATATCGGCGGCCGTTCTCCTTTAGAACATATCGATGGTGTTAACTCGTATTCGTTGGGTTTTAATCATTAGATCACGCACACATTCGCACTCTTATTCATACTTCCAGACTCTGGGGAAGATGAGGAATTATCTTGGTCGGAGAAAAGTTCCCACCCCCACCTCCGGGAATCGAACCCAGGATCCCTAGCACGGCAAGCAAATGCTCTACCGACTGAGCCACGGGGCCAGCCGATTAATGTGTTTCCAACTAATTTAACGTTTAAAACACGTTACGAAAATTGTGGTAGGATGCATCTTAGAAGTTCATCTCGTATTTACTGGTGATATTCATGTCATGTGTTAGGATATTTTCAGTACTTAAGCTAGCGAATGCTCTCGTTTGTCTTGTATTTGCACATTGCGGTTAAAGCAAAGAGTTCTAGAAAACTGAGTCGTAAAATTTAGAGTGTGACCGCAAGGTCTGTGACATGAATTACTTAGGGACTTATTCGATCAAATTGAGTGGGGTTGACACGTGGAATAAGAAGTTGGCTTCGACCCAAGTCTTCAGTAGCACCTTCATGATACACAGCTGCACTCTCGTTTTCAACAGCCATTTCTTGTTACTCTACGATAGTCACGTCTTATAATGCCGTAACAGTGGCTACCTCTTTCCCAAAGAGCACCATTTGCCCTTACAGCATCTTACATTTGCTATTGCACTGAGCCGGATATAACGGGAATCAAGGTAAATGTCGAATACTCTGGTCGGATTATTTCCTAGGATAACGCTGACGTAGATTTCTGAGAATAACGGCACAGAATTTTACGAGAACGCCTTAGAATAGCCATTTTATGCTCATTGTTAAACTCTTCTAGTCATCGGAAAGATGGGGTACTCATAGAACCAATCGTAAATGTTTCACGCTCGCCTCTCTGAACTATATATATATATATATATATATATATATATATATATATATATATATATATATATATATATATGTATATATATATTAGTTTTAAAAAAAACGTATATAGCCTAAGGCTTTTGATAGAGCCAACATGAAAATTCAATGCCATGGCCGGGATTTGAACGACAGATCTCCTGGTTTCCGTCCAGTCGCTCTAACCCATTGGGCTACCATGGCCAACTTGCCGTCCTGACATTAAATTCTCCATTTGACTCGTATATTTCCCCGGTATACCACTAGGGGCTCTCGCATTCGAGATACACCGTTATATATATATATATATATATATATATATATATATATATATATATATATATATATATATATGCAGATACCGTGAATTACATTTTGATCTTTAAATCTTGCTTTGGTCGCAAAACGAATCTTTACTGATAAATGGGTGTTACTTACCAAAATTCCAAAACGACATTTCACCAGAAACATTTCGAACTTCGCTGAATAATAATAATAATAATAATAATAATAATAATAATAATAATAATAATAATAATAATAATGTATGAACAGTATGATTCAAAAACAATTTGTTTTAAATCCACATTTGATATTTCCAGTTCAGTACCTTTCAGGGATGCGATACGAAGATTAAAAAAAAGAAGGGGAAAGCTATCAAAAAACTCACTAACCTTTACATGGAAATATATTAGTTATTTTCCATTTTCTCAAAAGGATGCCTCCAATGATTTTATTTTAAATATCTCATTTTAAAGATAATTTGCTTGACAGTTAAAGAGGTATACATATATTGAATTTTTTTTAGAGTTTTCCTCTCCATTCGAGATGAATGTTTAATAACTTTATACCGCCCAGTAGCCCTAAAATAAAGAAAAAAACTTGCTGCACAAAAACTGTAGGTATGTTTAAAAGGAAAATTTGTTATGTTATAGCGTTAACTGTTTCAGAAATGTTTGTTTTGAAGTTTAGGGTGAGAATTTTTCAGTTTTTTCCCCTTGTGATCATGCAAAACAAAACGGAATGATAAGCCATGGACTTTTAAGAGATTGTATTGTAGGTTGAAGTTTGTAGAAGAGTGGATAGAGAAGGTTGCGTGTTCAAATCACGTCCGAGTCACCAGATGTATAGATGTTTGATGATTTACTTGTATTTTATTTGTTAAACATTCAATCACAAGTATAGTTGAATCTACATACAAAAGAAAAAACGTTGCTAACTAAACACTTATAAATAAAACAAAATATAAACGACAAATAAACATTATAAGAAAAGAGTGTTTATGCAAGTCCATGTCACATGCTGCCGCAGTGTAAACGGGACACAATGACAGGCTGCTAAGATGAAAGGTTTGCAATTGCGGGGTGACAAGAGCCAGAGAGATTGGTCCCACAACCTGTGAGTTTAGAAGCAGGTATAAAGTAAGCCCTTTGCCTGGAGGCAGGTGTTGTGCGCTGTTGCATGCTATCCCCACCCTTTTACTTTTCCTGCGGGCCTCTCGTGGCATTTTACGTGCTGCTTCCCAGAGAAGTCCCGCGATATAATTATGCCGGTTTGATTACTGCGTTGCCAGATTCTCAGGCTCTGTTAGATATAGCCTCCAAGATCTATGTAACTTTGCTGCAAAAATCGAGTATGTTACCTTTGCGTGATCTTTATTGCCAAACTATCCTTTCGAAAATACATTTTCCTACCTGCTTCAGTCATATAAAAACAGTGGAATTACGTCCACTGCATATTGCATTGACGCTACAGGGAAACCTGCTAGTCAAGTGTTTGTTTTCACGCTATCGTCCAAAACAGATGAAAAGCGGCAGTACTTGAAAGAAAATTACAAAGGTTGGGAAAGTTAATGATGCCATAAAAAAAGTTAATGTGTAAGTATGTTGCTAATGCTCTGGAGTGAAAGTGAAGTTAATCTCCTAGCTTCCCAGTACATAGAAGTTATATCTTGATAATTTTGTAAAGCTGCACAGTTTTGTAGACGTTCTCTGTCCATTTCTGTATTCACAATTTTGAGAAGTTAGTATACTAATTTTATGGAGATGCTTTCCTAGGCAATCATGTCCTGTAGTAGGGCTCATCATGGCAACAGTAGATTAACATGGCAATTTTGGAATTACACAGTGGTTTTCTAGAAGTATTTTTATATTTTAGTTACCATTTTTTTTTTTGTTAGTCCAGATTTGTAATTATCATTCATTTTTTATAATCCATTTTGATTCATATGAAAAGGCTTTTGTCTCTTTCTGTTTAATTTTACATCCTTTTTTCCCCTAATATATCAGCCTTTTTCATTCCCCTGAACTCCACAATGGGCCGGAATCTATTGCAAATCTGTGTTCTCCAAGATAATAGTTTGGATTATATTTTGTATTTCTATAATTTTTCCCCATCTTTGGATAGGAAGTGGATGGTATAGTCTGAATTGCTGCTTTAAAATCCGACAAAACAAAGGAAAAAATAAATATATTTCAGATAAATCGTGTGTTTAAAGAGGCCTGCGCTTTTTCTATCGCTGATGGTTTAACTTCCTTCGTAGTCGTGGTCGCTGGAGCATATGTCTCTAGCGTTCCGTCGCGTTGAGAGTCCCGCCTTGGGAATGGATGTTTATGTGTATAATGTATATGTGTAAAAGGTACAGAAAACAATCATGAATCAAAGGGAAACAATAAACGACGGTAAAATAAGATAAATAAAAATTAAAAAAGAAACTAAATAAGACTTCACAGGCTATACCAAGAAAATTCAAGATGTACGTTCTATTTCTCAAGCAAATATCTTAAATGCATTGTATTTTAATGAAAATCGTTAAAGAGTTGTTTTAAGAACAACAGTTCTAAACTTTTTTCGTTTGTTCAAAATGCCTTATCTTTGGAAGATTATGAACCTAAATACTAAGTGTTTATTAGACTTTTCTTTTTTGAATTGTGCAGTTTACAGTCACTCAACGGAAATAAAAGTTTTTTTTTTTAATTTCGAATCTCCAAACATGAATTTCAGCAAAATCTGGATAGCTAATTTTTCCGCGCAATAGAATGCTTTATGTAGTCGCTGAAATGCAATTTTCTATAGGTACAGTGGGCATAGGGGAATGCAGTAAGCTTAAGCAGTAGTCAAATCTAAATTTTATTACTACAAGGAATATATCGGAAATCATGGCCGTAGTGGAGGGGGAACGCGGAGGTTTGCCGTCCCCCACTATTTTTCGGAGGGGGACTCAGTCCCCTTACTAATAATATTTATACTTTTGAATTCATTACCTTTCTTAATGTAACATTCAAAGTACTGCAAAAATACAAAATATATGCATTCAAAATACATTCAAATAATGTTTATGATTATTAATGGACCTCCAGTACATATGTGGAACCCAGAAGATTGCATAAAAGTCATACGCATGCTGAGGACAGCCAAAGCAGGAAGGCGAATCTACAAGTACAAAATTCCATTCGGTTCTCCAGCATCAGAAACATTTTGTAGGTGTGCGTCCCCCCACTTTTTTTGTTAGGAATACGGCCCTGTCGGAAATGGTTAACTGTCCCACAAAAAAGACGCAACAGCAACAAACTTTCAGTGTTGTTTGAGGACTTTTGCGAATAGAATACTTTAACAAGCTATTTTGACAATATTTAAAAACTGTATACAAAGCAGCCTTTGTTACCTTCTGTATGTTAGCTTCATTGACTCGCGTGTGACCCCAAAAGAGCCCCAGCAGCCCTGTAGCATGACCTAGGATAAAGACGGTGCGAAAATACAAAAAGAACCAGTTAATTGCCAGTTTGCAGTTTATCACCGGCAGTCGGTCGGTCGGTCGGTCGAGTATAAAGTGAAATACGATCTTGTACTTTCTGGGTTTGCCAAGAATAGCCGCTGGCCGTATTATTGCAGCTTATTTACCGTGCAAGTGGAGGGGGACGATTTTCCCATGCCCACATTACGGCGTACAGGTGCAGAGGGGAGAAGAGATGACCGCTATGTTGCCATGTCACATTCTTATACGGCAATATAAAAATACAATTTTAAACTCTGATACCAAATAAACCGTTCGTATAACCGTTTATATAATGTAGGCTAAAAATTCACACTTTTTTAAATTTGAGGCTTTTGGAAACTATTCTTTTAGTTTTTCAAAATGTCCTACACGGTGCAGTTTTCGTCCAGTTTTGAAATTTGTCGTGTAGGCAGTTAAATTTGGCATATAAAGGGTTTATATTTTTAAATAGCTTTGAGTTAATTGTAAAACTAGAAATTACAAATGACAAAATTTAAAACATATTTTCGTTTGAACTAGCCAGTTTGAACAGCTGCCACCTTGGCAGCATTTGGTATAGAATAATAAAGCTAAGCTTCAAAATTTAATAAAGGAGTTGTCTATCGCACATATATTGTTATACAACATAGAAAATAAATGTTGGCTAAAAACTGTAGAAAATCGCAGTTTTAATGTATGCTCTAAGTCTAAAGTTAATTTTTCTTCAAAAACATGTATAGAATGCCTTTGCCTTTCATAACACAATGAAAGTTATGAAAATATTCCACTTGGATTATTCCTGTAACTCAAAATAAAGTTCTTGATTATTTCCATCGATTTGCCTAAAACATAGTGGTTTAGTGGTTTAACTATGAAGCCTGTGACTTAAGTACTTGCAGCATAGTAAGTCGCCACAAAAGGTGCGTGTCTTATTGCATTTGAGAGCCCCTAGTGCTATACCGGGAAACATATGAGTCAGTTGGAGAATTTAATGTCATGTTGGCCATTGTAGCTCAGTGGTTTAGAGTAACCGCACGGAGAGCGGGAGAGATCCATGGTTCAAATCCTGGCCATAGCACTGAATTTTTCGTTCTGGCTCTATTCATTCTTGAAATATGTTTTGAAGAAGTAATGAATTCGTATTTCTCATACTCTACATGTTTTTACTTTGAGTGAACTACGCAATGCATTATACGCACTCGTTAGTAAGCCCACCTCTTTAACGTAGGTCTATCTCACGTTCAAGGGGTCCATAGTTCATATCTCGGTCAGGGTGAGTTAACTGGATAAGTGTTTTCAGGGTGAGTTATCTTGATAAGTTTTTTCAGGGGTTTACCCTTATCCTGAAGGATGAATGTCTGGTAACTAAGTTCTGTGGAACCTGGACTCAGTTGACCGTCATTTCTATAAATTTATTCATCATCCGATATGACTTAAGGTTGAGGGACGTTAATTTAAAAAGAAAAGAAGGAAAAGGATCTATCTAATGGAACAGTATTCTCAAGGTGTCAAACCATTTCTGTACTGTCTCTCAGTTTTCTTTTTAATCCATGACGTGACAGCCGCGTAACAGAAGGCCAAGACCGGCCTACCCGTCTGCCGTCCTCATGCCCACATGCGCAAGACAGAAATGAGCGATCATCCAATCGATACGGGAAGGAGCTGTGGTCAGCATCACGGATCCCCAGCCTGAAAGTACTTCCCCTTTCATAGTGACAACCAAAGCGGAAAACCAGTTCCATTTTAATGCGTGTGTATATGTATGTAAGGATGCGAGACTGACTCCTTTCACATCTTCAGAGTACTCTTACCCAAACCTGGTATAAATTGGTAAGTAATGTCACCGAGTGGCATTCTTGTGCTGCCCGCCTTGGTAGCGTGGATGGTACCGTGTCTTCCTCACGTTCAAGAGGTCCCGCGTTCGGATCTCGGTTAGAGTGAGTTACTTGGATAAGGTTTTTCCGGCGTTTTCCCTTATCCTGATAGACGGATGTCGGGCAACTATGCTCCAAGGACCCCGGACTCATTTGAGCATAATTTCACCCAGTTGTTTCATCGTGCGATATGACTTAACGTTGGAGGACGTAAATTAAAAAAAAAAAAAAAAAAAAAAGTTGTGCTGCTGCCAGAGCCGGGCGCGTGGGCAGGAGAGAAAAGGACAGAGAGGCCTCAGAGCGTTCCGCCCATTGTTGTTTTCTTGCTTGTACTTAAATGAACGTTATCTCATAACGCGTCCCTGTAGCCTCGGACCTCCCCACTCGTTCATTTGACCCATTCGCTTGCCTACGCGCCCGGCTCCGTCCCGTGGCATTAGCAGCAGCACAACAGTGCCACTCGGTGACACTAAAATGTAACTCCTAGGGTTACATAGTTTCGGAAATCAGGCTTGGAGAAATCTAAAACATGTTTTGCTGCAGTAAAAGGACGTGAAATTGACAATTAGCTGTCTTCAAGGCTGACTCGGTGTTTTTCTGCACGAAAACGAATGAAATCATTGAGGTACACTTCAAAAGTCGACTGTCGCAATAATCAACAAACAACTGCCGCTCTAACACCTTGCGGCAGCCATTGTTTCTAGAAAGCCGCAGACCTTTCGAGAACGTTCGCGGACGGAACAGTGGACGGAACGCTCTGGAGTCTCTCTCTGTCGTTTTATCTCCTATCCAAGCGTCCGGCTCCGGTGATAGTAATTATATTTGAAGCATAGGGACTAAGAATGGCAAATATAAGAAAACTAGATAACCGAAAATGTGTAATTGAATTATTAATGGATAAATTTCGGTGTCGAAAAAAACAGCTACAGAGACAAATGCAGATTTAAAACGATCACTAAAAACAACCGGCATATAGATATGATCAGAATGCAGATGCAACACGAAGGCTGTATATGAGACTTCGTAAAGATATTCATTGAGTTACCGAAAAATATAGTTTTATTTTTCTTAGTTTCTTAAAGCATACACAATGTCAATAATTGTAAAAGAATAAACTCCGGATAAGATCAGATAATTTACTTAAGATATTGCAGCGAACGAAATGAATAATCAAAAGTATTACGGTCATTGAGATTCGATTTCTCTCGATCAGTTTTACCTATGTTCTCCTTGAACTGTACAAGTTCTTAACAGTTACATCGCTTATCTGTAGACCTGTTCACTTCACCATGAAATGTGCAACTGCTGATGTTGAAATAACGGTATTTATTAAGGCTGAGAGTTCGTAGGTTTGAAGTTCAAGCATTAGATAAATGGTCAACTTTTGCATCATAAAGGAAAGCACAAAAGTTCAGGTGGTGTTGACACTTGTGACGTGTCGTGGTTGTTACTTTCGTTTCTTATGCAGAATGAGTTCACTAATGGGGCCAGCAGCACTTCACTGTTCCGAAACTTAGTATGTAAGATGCAGACTGTTTGTCAAGCCCAGTTTAGGAAACCGTCCTCTTCCGAAGCATTTTGAAGAGCTGTGCATTTCGCAACACGTGCTACTGCGAGTGTGTTTTTCCTGTAGCAAGTTGCATTTGGAACTCTTGTAATGCACATCTTTTTGTCCTGAAAGTTTTGCAGCACGTTGATTTAATATTAATAGAGTCAAATTTGCATATTTGGGATCGATATTACAACAAGAAGGATTATCAAAGCTAGAAATAGACAGAAGAATGTGTTTAGGAAAAATAACTATTGGGATGCTAAATTCAATCTTATGGAGTAGCAATATTTTGGCCAAAACGAAAAAGATTAATTTATAAGGCATTGGTGGAAAGTGTGATGCCCTATGGAGCAGAAACTTGGACAATCAGCAGAATACAAGAGGATAAATTAAGAGCAACGGAAATGGACGGCTGGAGAAGGTCTGCCAGGAAGTCAAGAAGGGATAGGATAAGGAATGAAATAATAAGAGAGTTGTTGAATGTGGAAAGAGATCTTACAGAAGACTTAAATGAGAAACGACTATAATGGTATGGACACATATTAAGGATGGATGATGGCAGATTACGAATGGAAGGGCTCAGGTGGACGCCAGAAGGGAAGACCTAATGATCACTGCATGGACAAAGTGAAAAAGTGTACGAGACAGAAAGGACTACTTGATGTAGATGCATTAGATAGGGAGAAACGGAGGAAAAGGATGGCTCTGTGGATTTTATATTGTGACACAATTTTCTAGTTTGGTTTGGTTGAGGTAATCTACAACATTGTAGAAAGCCTTAAAATAAAAAAAAATAAAAAATATTTGCATAGTTAACGAAAAGTCGGATATAAATTAAAAGGATCTTACCTTCAACTAGTAAAGGTTAAATCCAGCTTTCTCCAATCTTCCCTATTTTCATCGTTCCCTCGTTTTTATCAGCTGTATCTTTCGGCCCGAATATTTTAAACCGGTAGCTGTTTTTATTCTAAACCTCTAAACATTGTTTATATTCAATTCTGTTATTTTAAATTTATTAAGAAAATAATTTATTGTTAAGTAGCGTAATTACTAAGGTCATTGCTGTGAGAATTGAAAACTATGCAGAAAAACAGATGAGATTAAACAAATCCGCTTGTTTGATGCCTGAAATAATAAACATTACATTTCTTTCTTTGAGAATCGTGTTCTTTTTCCCTTTGTATCTTTTCTATGATTGTTGAACTAAGTCTACGTATCTATCTGCATCAAACCGAGGTTTGCTCTCCCCGTAGATCAGTCAGTAGAGCACAGGCCTGCCGTGCTAAGGGTTCCGGGTTCTATTCCCGGCTGGGGCTGGGGATTTCCATTCAACCAAGATGATTCCCCATCTTTCCTAGAGTCTGGAAGTATGAATGAGAGTGCGAATGTGCGCATGATCTAATAATTAAAACCCAACGAATACGAGTTAACACCTTCGGTATGTTCCAAAGGAGAACGGCCGCTGATATGGTGATTGCAGTTAAATAGAACAAACAAACAAAAAAAAACACAGAGGTGTGAAACTTATTAAAACTCAGTTATATTTTTAAGATAAAAGTGATCATAAGTCCGCCTCGGTAGCGTAGATGGTAGCATGTCTGCCTCACGTTTAAGAGGCCACGAGTTCGAATCTCGGTCAGGGTGAGTTACCTGGATAAGGTTTTTTCCGGGGTTTTCCCTTATCCTGAAAGACGAATGTGGGGTAACTCTAAGCTTCATGTACTCTGGCCCCATTTGAGCATCATTTCACCCATTCCATTCATCGTCCGATATGACTTAAGAAAGTTAAAAGACGTAAATTGCAACAACAACAAAAAAGTGATCATGGGTGTTGAGTTTGAAAATAATTTACAAATATCTTAAGTCAAGTTAACATTGCAATTATTTTTCTTGGTGAAACTTTTCTTCTCAGCCAGTGGATGGCACATAGAACAAAACTTAGGTGCTACAGCTGAAATATATGGTGCTTAATTTTCGAGGTATACTCTTGAATTTTCAGAGGTTATATTGTGGGATAGAATGACCGAAAGCGGTTAATTTAAAATTTATTTTTGGCCAACTAGAAATCAGTTATGAAGCAAAAGTATCTCTGCCTATCTAGTAGTAGAAGACACTCAACTTAAACCTGATAAAGTAGTTTCAGGTGGCTGCAATTTTATTCTTCGTTTTCATATCATTGTTCTAATTCTTTGTTGGAAAAGTGTTTTAAGGGTATATCACATTAAAATTTCAAAATCAGAAAGATAACCTGAGGCATTAAATTAGCCAAAACTTTTCTTTGAGTCTACTGATTTTCACGCCTCTGTAGAGTGCATTTAACCAGTGTATTTGGAATAGCCTCATTTTGTAGAAATTATACACCTACATAATGCAGTAGTTAGCAATGCACATGCTACTTAAAATTGCTAAGTGTCGAATTCTTGTGCCGTTGGTTAGGAGGAGGGCGTGGCAGGGTGGAGCGATTATAACGCCAACTGACACACTTTGGAAGTCTTTTGTTCCGTTATGATTGGAGCTCTCAAGCAAGACAGAATTATTATTAAACCACTCATTACCTTAGAAGTATGTGTTTCATTAATTCACAATGATTTAATATTGTTGTGCAATTAAAGCCAGGAAAAAATGGGTGCAACATTGTAAGAGATGCTGTCACTAGAATATGATGGATAGCTGCACAATGTGTAGGTGCAATATACCGAGTCTGTTTCGTACATAAGTTCTGTTGTGGCGTGCAACTTCATTCAACAGTTCATTAAAAAAATAAAATAAAAAAAAATCTGTAAGAACCGAGCGGGGTTTCGTCTGTGGCCCGCATTCGAGGGGCCCGGATTCGATTCCCGTGGCCGACCTACGTGACCCATGGGTTTTTAGGGAGTTTTCCCGGGTCACTAGGCGAATGCTGGGTAGGTTAATTACATGCCCCGAATATTCTGTCCCTCCATTTCATCTCCATTATTTCATATCATCTGTCATCCGGTGGCCTCTTTCAGAGTAGAAGTGTCGGCGGGTGTCTCGGCGGTGCATGGCAGGATGATATGCTCTGAGGAAAACTACTTCTTCCTCCGGTAGGTCGGTTACCAGTCTCTGCTCCTCTGCTGGCACCATTTCGGGACCGCCAGCCAGGGACCTTTGGGGCTCGGCTGCTGGGCGCGTTGACGTCCCGCTGTGGGGGAAGGAGTGCGTTGTCCTGGCCTGTCGGGGGAAGTCTAAGTAAACTGTAAGGACCCTACCCTCTGTACTATCGTGGCTCCTTGGGTCGACCGCCTTCTTTCCCCTTCGCCTCATCCTTCCTCCCGGGGCTGCCCCCCTTGGGGGCATAAAAACAATGGGCCCAGCATGGTGACCTACGTACCGAGTCCCCTCCGTAATGAAATCCCATTCCCAATTCTGTAAGATCCTAGCTTACTTATGTTTGAATGTATTCTTTAAATTTAAAACACAACGTAGCTTGTGTAAATTATCAAAAAAGTCCTTACTTTTGTAGACACTTAAATCCAGATAAACTTTTGCTGAATTAAGTACATTATATATTTGGCAAAGGGGATGCAGTAGTTCATATTTAAATATGTGAGAAAGACGGGATGACGATAGCAGTTGGCAATAAAATGAATAATAGCGGATACCAACAGAAATATCGTAATCAAAGTTGTTCGAATTGCGTGTTTTTTTAAAAAAAGATATCTCTATTTTTTCTATAATATATTTTTGTCCATCTTTTATGATTTACTATTTGACAAAAGTGTGCAAAATCCCTTCTAATGAAGAATTGACAAAAGTCCAAATTATACAATGATATGTAAATATCTCAACGCTCAAGATTTGATAAAATAGACATTTTTGATAAAAATTAAAAATGTCTAAAACTGTTCCATTCAAAGGGCAGTTTGGGAGTTTCTCGGATATTTTGGTTTTGCTTCCTTGAAAGATGCTGAACTTGCAAGGAAATTTAGATTTGATCCAGTGTTCTCTATTCACACATGCCTATGGATGTTTTTTAAAAACGTGCTATTTTTTGGGGTTAAGGAGACTCTAAGCTTTGGTGAAATCTTGGCATCGAATTTCTGAGTGGAATACAATACTTAAGTCACGTGTAAGTAGTAGCAGAGAAATTAAAAATCTATAGAACTAGTGACGAATTGAAACTTAGATCCAGGAAACTATTAACTGGTTATACACGTTGCAACGAAATATTGTTTGGGATTCATAGACCGTAGATTATTTTTCGAGTAGCTGTTAAACTACAGACTAGAAATTCCTAATACTCTTTCAAAAGTCTAGAACTTACTGCAGCAAGAGAAGATTATCAACGAAACTTCCGCAATAACAAAATAAATATTTTCTCTTGGTTCGTTTGTCATGGCATCTTTTCAGTTATTGTTTGTAATTGAAGACATCTAGGAAATCCTGCTGGACAGTTCTCGTGGAGCTCGCCTGGCGCTACAATTGAAATGAATGGAATGATAACCCATATAATTAGGGCCGCCGTCCAAATATAGCCGCCATTAGGCATTCCTCCGCTTCGTGGATGTTGACCCTTGAATGATGTGCTTCCGGGTTTTTCGATACTCTCCCTTCGTCGAGTGTCAAAACAGCAACATGAAGCAAATAAAGGAGCTAAACATTTGCAGCTACAATCACAAATGTAATGGATAACAAAGAAATAGCGACTTGGGGCCTGTCCGTACTCTTGCCAGGAACGCAAAAGAAGCAAACGTGTTGTCTTTATATCATTGCGGTAAATAAGAAATGTAACTACACAGAGGAAGCCAAAGTATACTTTTCAGTTCTTTAAGTTTATTATTTCAAGAAGAAATTACTCGTCTAAAAGACTAAAGAAAATTAAAATACTGCTTTCTGAGAGAGTTCTGTGTTCACAATTTTAAAGCAACAGGAGGTATTGAAAATGTCCATAACATGGAAAGGTACTCCTCGGTATTTAGAGGAAAGAGCCTATTGTACAAATAAAACATGTTTATGTATTCTGTATGTGATTTCATTATTTTAACCTTGTGTTAATGCAAGAGATACCCCTCTAATTCTTGTTAAAATTTCAGTTATTTTAGTTCTTTTACAGCCAATAGGCAGTGCTACATTGCAAATTTATTTCAATTGAGATGCGAGTGTTAATGTTGAAAGAGGAGACATATTCATCCTCTATCTCTTATTTGCTTGCTTTCATGGTAATTTTCGTTATAATAATACCTTTTTTTTTAAGTTAATTGATGGAAATGATTCATTTCTTCATACTAGCCTTATACAGGCTAAGGTATTGGATTGATAGAGTGGACATGAACAATTCAATGCCACGGCCGGGATTTGAAAGACCGATATACTGGTTTCCGTCCAGTCGCTCTTACCCATTGAGCTGCCATGGCCAACGTGCCGTCCTGACATTAAATTCTCCATTTGAACATCGTGTGACAACAAACCAAGACAGTTGCAGACATCGCCTCCAAAATTGTCATTTCCGTGGGATTGAATTTTTCATTTCGACTTTATCAATCCAATACCTTAGCCTGCATACGGCTAGTGTGAAGAACTTAATAATTTCCATCAATTAACTTGAATAAATGAGTTCAATGATGAAGCCTGGGACTCAAATACTTACGATAGTAAGTCGCCACAAACGGTATATCTCGGATGCGAGAGCCCCTAGTGGCTTACTGGGGAAATATACGAGTCAGTTGGAGAATTTAATGTCAGAACGGCACGTTGGCCGTGGTAGCCCAATAGGTAAGGGCGACTTGATGGGAACCAGTAGATCCGTGGCTCAAATCCCGGCCATGGCATTGAATTTTTCATGTCGACTCTATCAATAATAGTAATAATAATAATAATAATAATAATAATAATAATAATAATAATAATAATAATAATAATAATAATAATAATAATAATAATAATAATAATAATATAATACCTATTACATGGGTCATTCAAAAATTAGTGGCAACATTGCTTGCATTTGGCGCTATGAACAGTAAATCATATAAGCTGATAATGAAAACTAAGGGCTTCTAATGTTTCTTAGTTGTGAGTTTGAAGACAATTTTATTTAATAAGACATCTTTAATAAGCTTAATTGTGGGCTGTTATCTTTAGTGCTCTAAATGTGGTTAGTAAAGACGAACAAAGATGCTTCATTAAAATTCAGGTTGCAAGAAGTATCAATGCTCGACAGTGCCATACAGAATTATTGGAAGCTTGTGGTAGACAGACCTTACCATATCGTACCGTGGCTAGGTGGGCGAATCGTAGAGGAAGGGAAGACGTTCATGTAGAACGTGGAGCTGGCAGACCGCAATCAGCAAGTGATGATGTGCATGTGAATGCACATGCTGGAAGGACATCGTTGTTGGACTTGTATTGAACTAGAAAGGGAAGTTGGAGTTGCTCGTGGTACGATTCTCCATATACTTAAGAAGTTATAAATGAGGAAAATTTACACTCGAGGGTTCCACACAATCTTACATAGGAAACAATATGGCAGAGAATGGAAACAGCGAGATTACACTTAGAGTGCTCCAGCCTCTATGATTTCGATCTTTTTGTGAAAATGAAATTACCACTTAGGAGTTCACTTTATAACCAGATAGGCAATTACAACAGCAGTAGAGTGGTCTGTTCGAATATTAGGACAAGAAGACGCTGTGGATGGCATCCGTCGGCTCCCTGATGTGTGGAGGCGAGTTCTTGTTGGAGGAAGTTACTTGTAAACACTGCAATAATGTAACTACTCCAAAAATGTTTTATTTGTTGTTAATTCAAATGTTGCCACTAATTATTGAATGAGGAGGATTCAGAAATTATTTAGTTCCTTTAATGCTTGAAGCCCGTGTATAGCTTTTCGCCAAGTAAATAATGTTCTGAAACCATTATCAATACCACGAACTATTTATTTATATTTTGACACTTGCTTATACGTAGTATCTCTGCCCCCTCCGCGCCTTTAAGCTAAAAGGAAATGCATATAAGAATGTAGGATTGCTTAAGCCGTTACGTCATTTATCTGCAAAGCACATGCCCAGTTTAGTAGATTTGTCTTCGATCATCTGTACGAGCATAAAGCGGCCATCTTTGTACAGGAAAAACAATGAAAAAGAGTTGGAAAATAAATTTAAGAAGTTATAGATCGTGACACGTGGATCCTTAGACAAAACAGGTAAAACGATGGGGCAATGGAAACAGCAGAACACTTGTGGTTTGTTACATTGCAGCATTGTAAAAGGAACGATAAGATCAAACTCGGTAGTGACCGACGCATTTCGCAAACAGTGGAATGTAGACAAAAACAGAAACAGCTATGTGCCTACAGGTGGCGAAATGGCTGTTTTCTGGGGTTTGGCTGATGCCAAAACAACCACTTAAGCTGCAGTGCTTTCACAGACAGCTAATACTTGCTAATTGGCAACACATCCTTGTTGAAGGTGCTGTTTATCACGCTGTCAATAATGTGCTAAATAGGCTAACTGTATACTTAGCTGCTGTTTGATGGTAAAGGAACAAGGCTCGAATTTAAAATGTATTTAGGTCTGTACTAAACTTGATTGTCAGTGTTGGTTACATGTGCACAAAATCACATTTAAATTACGTTAGAAAGGTTGATTCATTAACCTATTAGCGCTGTAACTTTGCGAGGTACATTCCCTTCAGTAGAACTGAAGTTATGCATTCGACATTTACAAGGTACATAGGTATTAAGGTTTTTCAACAAGGTAAAGAACAAGAAGGGCTGTGAACTGCAGAAGTATGCTCTCTTGAGAGATTAAAATCTCGAAAAACTGGAGTTTTGCTTCATCTAGAACATTTTCGTGTGGATTTAGCAAAGGCTTTTACACTTATCAGAAAATGACGGTTGTTTATTTTCGTATTTGTTCCATATTCTTGTAGTGCCTCTCCTAATTCCTAAAGCTGTAAGATACCTTAACTCAAACCCTCATTGTGCTGTCCATTCAAGGGTAGGTTAAATGCCGAAATAGTCAAAATAAAACATTTTAGTTTTCGTACAGTATTGTAAATCGAAATTTTTTATCATCACAAGCATAATGTTTTTTTTAATTTATTTTCAAACATGCACTGCACCTGTTGTTTTGAACTCTGAATTCTGCACCAGTGCACAGAAAAAATCCCAACTTCTATGCTTTTTGGGGTAGTTAGTGATATTTTAGAGAAAGTTTGCCTTTATTTGCGAATGTGTATGTTTTCGACTATTGGCTTTGAACAGCTTTTGCTGTGAATGACATCTGATTATATCTCAGTTAAATGCAATGTTAGAACGAAAACAATAGTTTGATGCTGGCATGTTCTTTTTTGATGTGACTGTTATGCTGGTCGCCAATCTAGAAAGTGATTGACATTTCGAATGGAGAGAGAGGCGACGTTGCCGCTTATTGCTGCCACGTGGAGAGCGCGATAGGATTACGTGTGCTAAGGCGATTCAGTTGCGATTGCAATGGGAATTATTATTGTTGTGTATTTATTTATAGTACTACACAAAGATAGTAAAGTTGTGGCATGCCAGCACTTGCCAGTACAGGATCTCTAACTGTTGTATACAAAATAAGAACAATATGAGGCATTCTGTTTATATGTAGGGTTATCAGCACAGAAACAAACATCAAGGTACTGTGTTTACTGCAGCGTTTGCGTAACTCGCTCGCCTGCAAGTCATGCTAAGCACGTGTTTAGAATATCGGCAACCAAGGTTTAGCGTCTAACATTGTCATGGGAACGTCTCGACTCTGATTGGTAGTTCTAATGGTTACAATGATAACCGTTAAGATGTACTCATCCCCTCCATTTATTTAAAGAGCTCTTCCATGTGCTTACTGTCAGTCACATTCTAGTTTGGCGACCAGTATAGTTTGGTTAATTTTGAAAAAAAAAATACCGTTAGATTTTAATAAAAATGAATATAAATAAACAATTAATTGGTCACGTATTTCTTACGTGACCAATTGCCCAAAAGTACATTAGTGAACGCTGTACCTATATCTTGTAAAAAAAAAAAAAAAATCCAGTCTAAGTGGTTTCTGAGATTTAGCATTAACAAGATAAGGTCCTTATTATTCCATTAATATCTGAAGGTTTATCTTCCTGAAATGATTGAACAGCGAAGAAAGGATTCTACAGCAATTGACTCAGGTGCGAGAAGATTAGCATGGAATTTTCAAATCTTTACTGAATTTCATATAAAACATTTCCTCTTTGAAACCTGCTAGTCTGTCAAAATATACTATTTTTGGATAATTCTATGGCGACATATATGTATTGAACTTTCTACAAAATAGTACTCAAATTTTTTCATTGTTACAACGAAGAAAGCTTATTTGCTATCTCAGCTATTGTAGTTACACATTATCAAAAGTATCATACTATACTAGAAACATTTTCCGAGGAAGAAATATAGTGTCCATATTTAAAAATCATTACGTTGATTAAAACACTGACAGAAACAATTCTACTAGGATTTCCTCCAAATGTTTAGGTTATCACAGGTTTCTGCTGTAAATAGGTTTCAAATTTTTAAATGTTAAATAAGTAGTTGCAAAATGTAGCATAAATATGAGGTCATATAGCAATATGTTTAAAGGTATTTGATACATATTGCGATAGAGCGAAGAAGCGTGCTTTGTTAATATTTTAACAATGTTTTGATTTGAAGCTGGCTAGTATCTCATCAGTATAATCATATTTATTGTAATTAGCATGAACTAGAAACAAAAATGGACGTTCGCATTAAGAATTTAAGTGGCAGCCGCGTGTTGAATGTTGCGGAGGTAAGTGACCGGCGGCGCGCACCATCAGCTGTTTGTCTGTGACAGGGTGAAACTGTGCGCTTGAGGCGGCGGGTCGCAGAAGGTCACGCATAATCGGGGTTGTTGGCATCGCGAACGTCCTTGGGGAGGGGAGGGGGGAAGCGAAGACAAGGAGAGCGAGAGAGCGAGGGTTGACACCGTGATCGACGGCCTCCTCTTCACACATGGCGGTCGGTCATTCATAGCGCCCTAGTACTGTTTAATAAACATGTAGAGGGTGTTCACCTGTGTCGTAGGTCAGGCTTGGGCAGGGTGCCAGCATGCTTATACCCCTTGATCCGAAATTCAAGAAGGCGATTGTGTAAGAAGTGATAATCATATTATCTCTAAGC
Organism: Mantis religiosa; assembly: GCA_030765055.1. Lineage (NCBI taxonomy): Eukaryota > Metazoa > Arthropoda > Insecta > Mantodea > Mantidae > Mantis > Mantis religiosa. Next base: position 108,347,099 of record CM060959.1, read on the forward strand.
CATGCAGTCAAGTCCTCGCAGATGAACAGCATGCCACGAGACAAGCAGGTGTTAGGTTCGAAGCTTGGCATGCTTCCGACTCGGAACCACGAATAAACTTATAAATAGAAAATGGTGCTCTCTTAGTTGCACCAATCAGTTATTCTCACAAATAGTTAAACCTGAGAAAAAAAAAAAAAATCTTTTAAAAAGCCACAAAATAGAAACATTCTACCTGACGTCTCTATACCTTTACCGAACTACTTCTAAAATGTTGATACGGTTCTCAGTTTCCATATTTATGCGAATATTATGTGAAGAATTGTCATATGTGCAGTCAACATTCTGTAGTTACTCTTGTACAAACTATTTTTCAGTACATCAATCAATTTTTCTGAATCATTTAATCGAGATAAAAATTTATGTAAATGATCTTATTACGTATTTCTTGTAGGTACAATGGGAATAACAGAGTAGGCTTAAGTAATAGTCATCTTTTAAGAGCTAATTATCAAATAATAATTTCTACTTTCCGTTCACTTTGCATGACCGGGATATAAAAATGATTTTTTTTAATTTACGTCCTATTACGTTATGCCATATGAAATGATGAATGAAGTGGGTGAAAAATGAGCTTGGAGTTACCTGACATTTATCTTTCAGGATAAAGGAAAATCCTGGACAAAACCTTAACCAGATAATTCGGCCTGACTGACGTTTGAACTCGAGACCTCTTGAAGGTGAGGCAGACATGCTTCAGAGACAGGTGTTTTTTTTTTAAATGACTCCCCATTTAGGAGAAATACAAGTAATTTAAAAATTCAAACAATAATCTAAACGATTTTTATAAAAAAAAATGTTATTTCACAAATTGCCTTAACGGAAGCTTAGTAGTATTTTTTGTAAGTTACGTCATCCAACGTTAAGTCATATCGGATGGTGAATGAATTTAGTGAAATGAGAGCTCAAATGAGTCCAGGATCCATGGAGCTTAGAGTTACCCGACATTCGTCTTGAAGCATGAGGGAAAACCCCGGAAAACCCTTATCCAGGTAACTCACCCTGACGGAGATTCGAACTCGGGATCTCTTGAACGTGATGCATACATGCTATCATCTACGCTACCGAGGCGGGCAGTAAAATTTTGTCTAACTCGATTTACCACTTGTGCAAAAGTAATCCAAATGCAGAAGATTACAGGGGTTATTCCTAGAAAATTGAAGAGAAAATAAAACATTTGGAAAAGTCTTCCACGTAAATATTTTGGAGTCTGGCATTTTCCTGAAAATCGTATCGCGTTCTTGAAAGATGCTGAAGTTAAATACAAAGTTTGGATTTAACTGAATTTTGTGTTACTTTGTTCACACACGTTCTTCTAAAAATATTACTTTAAGACTCGTATTTTCAGTAAATTTTCGATGTAGCATTATTTGGCGGATTCCAATAGCTGCTATGCCTACAATGTATATGGGAGAGAAAGTAAAAATTGGTTTGATAGCTTTGCTTTTGCTACATTAAGTAAGGTATTCGTGGTTGTGGGCAAGATCCATGTCTCATTTGCAATTTGGCAACATTGCATGTTTATTAAAAGCTTCAATACTCCAACAAAGGAGAGTGTTCTTATCAATTAGTGTGATTAATTGCGAACGTTTGAAATATTTGATTTGTAAATTGGGTGTGGATATTTCACGTCAACACTCTGTATAGTATTTACTCCACAGAACAGTGAATACAGCAAACAAACCAAGTCGAGTTTTTCTGTGTGAAGAAGTAGGACAAAAGATAGCACAGTGTCACTCTGTATAAAGAAAATAGTAAGGAAGGAATTGTATGTTGACTTGAACCTCTGTCCAGAATAATGAGTATGCATGCAATAGTCGAGCCTAAATAAACTTAAGAGAATTCTCGGCTATTTGCGTTGCAATTCGGGTCTGAATTCGTGTAATTGCTGGAACGCCAGTTGATCTCATCACTGGAGCGGATGTGTGTAAACATGTGAGTTTACTAATGCCTCACAGCTGGAAGTAACTAGAGCAAAGTGGATAAATGTTGGCGGGAGCTTTCACAGTAGAATCGGAACGTAATTAAAGAATGCATTCTCAATACCACAAGTTCCCTTTTCAATTTGTGGCTGTTTTTTCTTGTTTCTTAATCTCCCTGGAGACCAGAAGTTTTGGGAAGGAATGTAAGCATGTTTTGACAGCAAAACTGAACAAAAACACCGTTATGAGCAAAAATAAAGAATGAACAATATACGCAGTGCATTTATGCATTATTTATAAAGATGATAAATATTAGATAATCAAGTGTAACAGAAAATAAAATAAATTGTTAAATACCTAATAAAGTTACGAAATAAGATGTCACATTCAGTTCGAGGCAAAACAGACACATATCCCTAAGAAACGATATTAATAAGCAGACGTCGGATCGCATACACCTTAGCAATCAATGTACGCACACAGGTACTATACAAGGCCAAGCGAGACATCAACAAACGTCCGATGTCAACAAGTATACCGAAGCGCTGTGTGTGTACATTCCGGTACGGTTACTAAATATAAACTACGTTACAACATGCCAACCTCCTCATTGCTTTCGATGCGGGAATAACAGTGAACAATCATGTTCATTCGTAAATTGTCGAATGTGAATTTTCTACGCCTCTCACTGAAAGAATATAAAAATTTGGAAAAATGTTCAGTGTCACATGACGTTAATGGTCCATATTAACTAGTATAAATCATTCCGACCCAATAAAGATACAAGACATTTTTTCAGGATTTTTTTTTCAACATAGTCTACTTGTAACTCTACACGCTTCTCCCACCAATGCTTCCATCTCGGTAAACCATCTAAATAGTTCTCGGCGTTTTTCTCTGTATAATCGTTCACGAAGGTGATTGCCTCTTCATTTGACGAAAATCTCTGTCCTCCGAGCGCAATTTTCAGATGAGGGAACAAACGGACGTCGCTTGGGGCTAGATCTGGCGAGTCAAGCAGTTCAAACCGTAATTCGTGGGATTTCGCCATTGCAACCGCTGAGGTGTGAAATGGTGCGTTGTCTTGGTGAAACAGGATTTTCTTTTTCTGCAAATGTGGCAGTTTTTGCGCAAATTCTGCCTTCAGCTTGTCAAGTAATGCGTAGTATGCTCCTGTAATGTTGTTTCCTTTTTCAAGATAATCAATTAAATTAATTCCATGACTATCCCAAAAAAAAAAACAGTCGACATCGCTTTCCCAGCCGAAAAAAAAAACTTTTTTTTTTGAGGCCTGTTCCCTCTTTGCAGTCCTCTGTTTGGACTGTATTTTTGTTTCGGGCGTATGATGATGTATCCTAGTTTCATCTACAGTAATAGGTGACGAAATACAGATTAATTGCGCCTGAACTGCGCTAACTGAGCGTTGGAAATGTTCATTCGAACACGTTTCTGGTCTAACGTGAGCAAATGCGGCAGCCAACGCGCGGACAGCTTTTTCAGGTCTAAATGTTGATTTAATATGTGACAAACACCTTCTTTTGACATGTTCATAGCCTTTGCTATCTCACTCACTTTAATTCGGCGGTCATCTGTACTATTTGGTGAACTTTGGCGATGTTTTCGTAGGTAGTTGCAGTTTTGGGACGTTTCGAACGTTCATCGTCTCCCAAGCTCTTACGGCCACGTTTAAACTCAGCTACCCAAAATTTCACTGTGGTAAATGATGGTGCAGAGTCTACACAGAATCCAACTCATCTTTGATTTGTGTAGGCGTATTGCCCATCAAAAACAAATGTTTAATGACAGCTCGATACTCGATTTTGTCCATTTTCATAAAAACGCTCACATAAACTCACGCAAACGACTGTTACATAACTGAGCGTCCAAAAAGGCTGAAACTTTGGTGATTAACTGTCAACTGATGAACAACGAAATTCACTAGCTTTTATTTACGAGTGTTGCCATCTTCATGTTGAGGTCGGAAACTTTTCAGACCACCCTCGTACGGTAGGTTGGGTTGGGTTGTATTACGTTATGGAGGGGACATAGCACGCAGTTCCAGTCTTAGTCTATTATACCCAAGCCCCAAGTGGGGCATCCCCGGATGGAAGGATGAGACGAAAGCAGACAGGGCGGCCGTCCCAAGGAAGCATGCACAGGGCAGGATCCATGCAATTGACCAGTTGGGAACTCCCAGGCAGGCCAGTACATTCGACATCCCACCCACTGTGGTTCTGAAACAGCCCACTAGATCGGCCTGGAGACCGGAGACCGTCCTAATGAAGGAGGAGGTTTTTACCAAAAACATATCATCCTGCCATGCAGCGCCGAGGCTCATACCGACATTGCTACCCAGCATTCGGCTGGCAACCCGGGAAAACCACCGAAAAATACTCATGGGTCAGGTAGGTCTGCCACGGAAATCGAACTCGGATATCGAAACCGTCTGAGGAATCTCGCTCGGTTACAGCAGATTTGTGTGATAACAAGTGGGCAGAATGTCCAGTCTTATATTACTTTACAAAACAGACTGAGGCATCTACCGTCAGAACATTAACGGTATGAAAAGTGAGGCCTGATCTCAGCTGAGCTGAACTACGATCCATCAAGTTTGAGACAAAATAAGTCTGATGTGATAGTGCATTTTCCAGGATTAGGTAAAAGTCACAGGTTAAATATTAGTAGTCCATGCGATTTCGCAAGCAGTGTTTGCCGTCACGCAGGTCCAAGAGTTACGTAAATTAGCGGCGACATCTGGGTCATGGTCGTGAGATCAGCATTGCCATCACCCACCTGGAGGAGCTTCGTCCGCTTGCTCAAGTGGCTAACACAATTTGTGTTCCCTTCTAGCTCTAATATCGTCCGAATATGCATCTTCCTTAGAGCAGTGTATGTAGGGCTAGGTCATTTGGGCCCATGGGGTGGTGTTTCTCTATTGGATTTTACATTTCAAATATTCAAAGTTTCAGCTTACTAACAGCACAACTTAAAAAAAGTTTATTCATGAAGTTAAATTTCTGTCTTAGCCGTATTATATACTTACAGCCTTAGTCAGAGTAGCTACCTGAAACAAGAGTACGATTCGGGAAACATCGGAAGCGTTCGATGTCGCTGCGTTCACAATATACGCTTTAAGTCAATTGATGGAAATTATTGTGACTTTGTGGGTTCGCAGAATTAAAAGTCCAGTTGCAGAAATTCCAAAATGCTCTTTATTTCTATAGAAATACACTTTAGTTAAACCTTACAATAGCAGAATTGCGTAACATACACAAATACAATCCTCAAGGTTGTTGACCACAAACAAAAGAGTTCACTTTCAAAACACAGCTGCATGCGCTCGACTCCTCTCAACTAAATGCGGCTTCCTTTTATACGTCTGTTCATGGTTCCAGAAGTTTGTGGAATGTTCTGTCATAATCAAGACGGCACTAGAAAGACGAACCTTCCAGTTATCTGTCTTTATCTGTTTCGGCAAGCTTTTTATCTCCGCGCTGCACTATCTGTCTCTTTGTGCGCGTAGGCCGCGCCTCCTCGCAACAATGCGATCGGCGACATGATTCATTTCTTCACAGTAGCCGTACGCAGGCTAAGGTATTGATTGATAGAGTGGACATGAAAAATGCAATGCCATGGCCGGGATTTGAACCACGGATCTACTGGTTTCCGTCCAGTCGCTCTTACCCATTCAGCTACCATGGCCAACTTGCCGTCATGACACATTAAATTCTCCAATTGACTCATATATTCCCCCGGTAAACCACAAGGGGCTCTCGCATCCGAGATACGCCGTTTGCAGCGACTTACTATTGTAAGTACTTGAATCCCAGGCTTCATCTTTTAATTCTTATTATTTAAGTTAATTTATTAAAATTAATCGTTTCTTCATACTAGCCGTGTATAGGCTAAGGTTTTGGATGGATAAGAGTCAACTTAAGAGAGCCCCTAGTGGTTTACCGGGCAGATATGTGAGTCAGTTGGAGAATTTAATGTCAAGCGGGCAAGTTGGCCATGGTTGCTCAAAGGGTAAGAGCTATTGGACGGAAACCAGGAGATCCGTGGTTCAAATCCCGGGTATGACATTGAATGTCTCAAGTTGACTATCTATCCAAAACCTTAGCGTAGTGTGAAGAAATTATTAATTTCCATCAATTAACTTAAATAATGAGAGTTAAATGATGAAGCCTGGACTCAAGTACTTATAATAGTAAGTCGCCACAAACGGTGTATATGGAATACGAGAGCCCTTAGTGGTTTACCGAGAAAAATATATGAGTCAATTTGGGGAATTTAATGCCATGGCAGCTCAATGGGTAAGAGCGACTGGACGGAAACCAGGAGATCCGTGGTTCAAATCCCGGCCGTGGCATTGAATTTCTCAAGTTGGCTATCCAAAACCTTAGCCTATATACGGCTAGTGCGAAGAAATGATTTCAGTTTCAAGAAATTTCTATCAATTAACTTAAATGACAGAATAGAGTGTTTGTTTTTATGTGTCAGCATAAATGCCACAAAATCAAGTAAACCTTATCAATTGGAGGTTATATTACAATGTGCGTAATAGGTACACATTTCGTATTCCTACAATAAGAAAAATCAAAATGATGTTCTGGATTCAAATATTTGTAGTTCTAGCTCCTAATGAAATGAAATGTGTAGTGTTTAACGCCCGCTTTTACTACATACGGCACCGCAGGTGGTGACACTGATGATACATGAAATGAAGATGGAGCACCGGTGGAATGAGATGGCGGGGGAAACCGGAGGTCCCGGAGAAAACCCGCCCCAGCGTCGTGTTGTCCACCACAAATCTCACTTTGCGGTCACCTGGGCCGCCTTGGTGAGAGCCAAGCGGTCTAACCACTAAGCCACGGCGCGGCCTTCTAGCTTCTACATACTTATCTATAACCGCTCGGCTATCAGCACGTTTAAACTAGACTCAGTTATGAGAGGATTCAGTAAAACGTAGCTAAAGACATGCATTCCATAACACTATTGTAAACCAGCTGTGCAAACGATGTGGACTTGGAAAAATATACGGTTCCATAACCTGCTCGTTTTTTTTTAATATATTTCTTACAGTATAATGTAATTCTAAAGAATACAACTTCAGCATGTGCATGGTTAAAAGATTCTAGACTTTTTTATATTGAAGACACTTCAAGAATGTTTTAATCAAGTGGAGTAATATATGTTTTATTTTTTATTTTTGCAGCCGTTCGAGCGGATCGCATGAGAGGTGGAAGAAATAAGTTCGGCCCCATGTACAAGAGGGACCGAGCTCGGAAACTACAGATGATGCGACAGCGACAGATAGCGGTGCAGACCATCCGAGGTTCGGCGCATCACACGGCGACGGCCGCTCTGGGAGACGGCGTCACGCTGAGCTATAGCCCCACGGCAGCACAGCACGGCGGTGGCGGAAACGCCTTTGCTAACCTACACATCAAACAAGAAATCCAGATACCCCAAGTGTCTTCGCTCACATCGTCCCCCGATTCCTCGCCTAGCCCCATCGCAGTCGCTCTAGGGCAGGCGGGAGCGGGAGCGGCCTCTCTTGCGGCAGCAGCGGCGGCGGCAGGCGGAGGAACGTCGGGAAATGCCGGACAACCCCCAGCGTTGCAGATCGTCGCAACGGGTTCCGGCAGCAACCCGACGGGCAACCTGGTGCTCGGAGGAGAACACAAGCTCTGGGGCACCCCCAATTCCACCACACCGTCGCCCCACTCCCTCTCGCCGAAAGGCTTCCATTTCGAAAGCGTCCTGCCCAACGGAGCGGCGGGCGGCAGTAGTGGCGCCACCTCGGCGGCGAATGCGGGCGGCGGCACGACCACGACGACGACTGCAGCGGCGGGAACGACGGCGTCCATGAAAATATCGCCCATGATCCGAGACTTCGTGTCCGGACTCGACGACCGGGAGTGGCAGACTTCGTTATTTGGACTATTACAAAACCAAACGTATAATCAATGTGAGGTGGACCTTTTTGAACTCATGTGTAAAGTGCTCGATCAGAACCTCTTCTCCCAGGTCGACTGGGCGAGGAACTCCGTCTTCTTCAAGGACCTTAAGGTAAGCACAACATAGTATTTATACCTAATCAGGGACTTGCTGGCGAATTAAAGCTTAGACCTGATGCACTCAGAAATCATATTTGAAAAAAATATTTAATAATAATAATAATAATAATAATAATAATAATAATAATAATAATAATAATAATAATAATAATAATAATAATAATAATAATAATAATAATAATAATAATAATAATAATAATAATAATAATAATAATAATAATAAAAATAATAATAAGAATAAGAATAGTTCGCCTCGGTAGCGTAGATGGTAGCATGTCTGCCTCACGTTCGCGAGGTCCCTCGTTTGAATCTCGGTCAGGGTAAGTTACCTGGATAAGGTTTTTCCCAGGGTTTTCCCTTATCCTAAAAGACGAATGTCGGGTAACTCTAAGCTCCATGGACCCTGAGCCAATTTGAGCATCATTTCGGCCATTCCATTCATCTTCCGATAGGACTTAAAAAGTTAAAAGACGTAAATTAAAAAAAGTAATAACGACCAACATTTTTAGATCGGTTAATTTTTTATTCTTGTGAGACACTTTATTTTCCAAATGCATTATCTTTTTATAGCTACAAAACACTATTTTTACTTTGCCCTATTAAGAAAAAGCATGTGAACTTCAAGGAGAAATAGGTTCGTAGCTAGTGAAGGAACCAGTCATATATGTTATACATTTCCCACGGCGGTGTAGGAGGTTGTGGGCGTTAAAAGTTTAGTAACTTCTCCATTTCGCCCTATTTAAAGCTTAAGCAACCTCCATTTTTTGAATAGGTGCTATTATCTACAACAAAAAAATGTGATTGGCTCACTTCAGCGCTCTATAGTCCTTACTCTTCCCAATAGAGCGGTTGTTGTGACGCATACATATTGCTCTAAAATAGTGTTCGGCAAATTAGGTCTCATGACGTAAGAGCGCTTCCATAACAATGTTTCATTGGTTGTGCCACGACCTATCCAACACACTGACATTGTCTCATTAAGATGGCAATGGCTACCATCTTGCTGTTCAAATTGAGGAAGCCATTTTGTTATGCTAGCAACAGTAGCGCATCCAGGTTTCGAATTGTTAATTTTTGTTGTTGCTGAAAACATGGAAATGGTGCTCAATATTGATAAGAACTTGCAAGGTAAGGTGTAATCTATATAATACACCAAAATTTTAAATATATGTTTTGAATATTCATCCGAGTTTACTTTGTATTTTTAATTTCTAAAACTTGTTCAACTTTAGAAACAGACTTCAAAAGTAGGTGCATCGAATTAATATTATAAAATATTTACAATATTACTATTTACAAAGCATTAATTAAACTGAAAAGTTAAATCAATATCGTCAGTTTTTTTTCAAAACTTTTTATGGGAATATCTCGCTCATTAGACAAGAAACTTGAAACTGATACCTATTTATTTTTTCTTCATTAGTATTATATGAACTAATAATTTAATACAGTTAATGAAAAATGCAATGCTCAGACAGCGTCTAAGTTGTTTAATGTATTTGAGTTTAGAACAAAGCATTGCCAGCAAAAAGTAAAGTGCTGAGGTAAGATATTCGTGACCTGAGAGTTGAAATATTTATAAAAGAAAGGGAATCCAAGGACAATGGGGCGAGGAAATGGTTCTTCACGGTAAATTTTTCTTTAGAAGTTCTGTGTTGCGGGGATTCTTCTTTTGTTCAGCTAAGCTACTTGTTATTTTATATTCGTTTAGAAAGCAAAATTAATTTGGAATGTGGAATACTACCCGAAGTAAAATGTTTATTAAACATTTGTTTGATATCGGAGAGTGACCTAAACCCTGTTGTAAGGTACCTTGCCGTGTATGGGGGAATACAACCCAAACCAACGTCTTGACACTATTTTATGACCTATACAAAGCTTAAGAAGACATCAAACAGTCCCCGTCATTTGTTTGTCTTGCTGTTTCATCTCTCAGTTGTTTTATAACCTCTTAACACGGATGAAATGTAAAGTGGTATCACTGCGAACAAGTGACAGTCACACACTTATTTTTATTTTAATTCACGCGTAGTAAATCATTTTGTAAGAGTTATTGTTCAAATCTCATAATTTACTATTACTACGACTATTTCCCTCATATGATATCATCCTATATTGACCGTGTTAAAGTCGACCAATCAGATTCATGAAATCATACACAACAACAATAACTATTTTGTTATCGCACCCTCAGACACCATACCAACACATTCTGCAATTTACGAACTGGCAAAGGATTATACATCTCACAGATCGTCGACTGTTAGCGCGACTTTCAAATGTCAACATGGCTGAACGGTTTGTATGCAGTGACTTGTGAGGTTTTCATTCATGTTTTAATGTAGGCCTATGTGATTTAGGGAATAAAATAAGTGGTTTTATTGCTTTCCTTCTTCTTTTTTTTTTTTTTTTTTTTTTTTTCCTGTGAAATATATCTACAAATTCAACTCGTGGTTTTGAACTTCCTCGCGACTTTTTCTCTGGTGAACTTATCGGTAATTTCAAAACCACTCGTGACATTACCTATCGTAATAAACGCACGCTTTATCTTCCCCATGACTTATTGGCAAAACTGCATTAGCGAATTTGAAAAAATATTTATTCGTTAACGGTGACGGACAAAGTGAATAGAAATATTTTGACATTGACTTCTTCTGGAACCTTAGGAAGAGCTGCACTAAAACTGTGTTAAAAACTGCAGGATCAGTATGGAAACAAAATAATAGTTTAAATTATAAATATGAGGTGGGTGATAGCGGATTAGGTTCTTTAAGAAGGAACAAAAATTTTTGGGGGCTCTGTATACATCGATATTAGCCCTAATTTCAGGAACAACTATTGTTATTTTCAATTCTACAATGCCACTGTATCCTGGGTTTGCTAGGGTAGAAAACTTTACATGCAAGCTCAAAAGAGCGATTCAGAAACGACCACATTTTATATTACTTTAACTTGAGCTGCAGCAGTTTCCAAAGTTTACATTGCTTTACTGAATATTGAGAGAAAATTTTTGAGGAAAACAAGACATTTAAAAATAACGTTTTCATATTTGAAGAGTGCAGAGCAAAACATTGGAAAAAGGTGTAACCGTTGACATTTTGATGCAAAATAGAAGAACTTTGTGCTGAATTTGAGTTCATGTCGTGAGGTAGAAGTCACAATAATTAACGTGCGGACCTTGTCACTTGTGAAGCGCATGTTTATATTGTTCATCTGGCAGAAGCAATTATGAATTCATTAGCGTAAGCCGAGCGGAGCCGAGTGAAGTCGAAGTGAGTGAGCCACTGCGCAACACATGGCAGGGCAAGTTGGCAACGTGCATTGTATGTGTTTTTCCTTCCTCTGCCGTCTCCTCGCCCCACTCCGAACAGGCGTTCCCAGGAGAGCAGCGCAACACAGGCTGGCCTTACGTAACAGCGGCGTTGCCGTCATCTGCGAAATGGCACTTCAGTGTCGCTGCTCAGAGAAACATTGTACTAATGGAACACCCCTGTTCAGAAATTGATGATAAAGTATTTTTAGCTACTCCAACTGTGGTATATAATCGATACATTCTCATCTAGTAACTCTACACATTAATCTCCACTACTCGTTGAGTAGATATAGTATATTACAATGTTAATTCCATTTGTCAGTGTCCATTGGTCACAGCTTGCTGAAAATGTTCTCTCATATTCATGAAACCTTTAAACTGACATAGAGTAAGATATATCATATGTTGTTAAGTCTAAACTATAAAATGACATGATTTCAAAGTCGTACGTTCAAGTGGCTTTTTAAGTGTGTTTAGAAGTAAAAAGTGGATTCACTGACATGTAAAAGAACACCTACGAGACGAAATACCGCCACACCGGTGGCGCTGATACGATCTTGGCAACTGACAGCCTCAAAAAAAAAGTGTCTCATATTGCCTACGTGACAGCTTTGCTTAATGAGCTTAGAAACTCTCATAGTATAAATGAGAAAGCTCAAATTTCAGAGCTTATGCATCTTATTAAATTTCCATGTAAAGCATAAACTTCTAAAACGCTATTTAAGAAATATATTTGCAGAAATAATTTTCTTTCTAACAAGAACAAAAGTATACAGGCGAGTGTACCATATCATCAAGTGTATAATTGTTATAGCTCCCGAACAAACTGTAATAAATGATTGCATAAATTTAGTATTGTGAATTTAGCCCACCTAACATTAAAACTTTTCGACTTGTACTGAGGTTTTCAACAAAAGAAATTCTCCAAAATTTAGGTTAGTGAGCGTTTCGTTCACAGAGGTATTTGAAAGGTACCCACCCTGTGCTTTGAAGGCAGAGAAATCGCTTATTTAAAATCTTTTTCTTAGTTCAAACTGAAGGGAATTATGCTGTTAACGTTCATTGAGAGAGTTAATCTTGCTTAATTGATTTTACACGTGAAACCCCAGTAGTTTTTGCTTCTGAAAGGCGCTGGTTACTCTAAGAAAGTTTGTCCTTGTACAACTTTTCAAACAATCTCCACAGCACTCACCTTTTCCAGACCCTACTTTTATTGCTATGCGCTTTCAGTGTTGTTGAAAACTTCAAAACAGTGCTATATGGCGTCATTAATGCAGTCTCTATTCAGAGTTCACAAAGTCGGAATAATGGCATCGTATTTCTTCATTGCATGCACTACGAATACATCGAAGGGACCTACTGAATATTAAACTGAAAGAGAAAGTACATTTCACAAATGAAGAGTAATATATAGTTATTGCATTTGATTTAAACAACGTCAGTATTTTGGAAGCAAAGTCAATAATCTTTGAGAATTTTCCTAATCTAAACGAATCACTTATTTAAAACATTTTCGTTATATCCATTTTCTGGAAATAACTATTTCAATTGAAGTATCGTAGATAAATAATGGCGTTAAAAATGTATCTTCATATTTGCATCCATGTCTTTCTCCCGGCATTCCACGTATTTAAAAAGTCACAGAGAATTCTAGTGCAATATAAATGCAATAACCATGAAAGTGTGTGTGCAATAAGTTATGTGATATCTACCATTTCCAAAGTATTTTTGTTTGAATTTCCCCTTGTATTATGGAATATGTTTTGTCCAAGCAGTGTCCGGTTAACCCATTGCCTGATGGTTTTGTATTTATTAACTGTTAGCTTAATTCCTGGCTAAAACACGCCACTCATATTCGTTGGGTTTTAATCATTAGATCATGCACTCTCATTCATACTTCCAGACTCTGGGGAAGATGAGGTCGGATAAAAATTCCCTACCCCAGCCGGGAATCGAACCTGGGACCCCTCGCACGGGAGGCAGGTACTCTACCGACTGAGCTACGGGGTTAGCTTGGGGAAACTTAATGTATAATTCTTATTCAGCGTCCGCTGAAACTCAGTTCCGCGTTCATTTGAAGCAATAAATTTATTTAAACCTTGAGCTTGAATTTTGTTATTTCCCGAAATAATGATAAAATCAAGTAATATATCCACAGTATCTTGTTATAAAATGTATTAGTATTTTATAGTATAAAATATAGATCGAAGAATGTCGAGTACGTCGTTAACGGTCGAAATTTTGAATGAATGTAAACATTTTTATGCAACTCTATAGAATTGTTCTAAATTTGCTGTATTCCCTCAGTATAGCCCTTTAAACAGAAACACTCTAATCTAAAAAAAAAAAAAAAAAAAAAAAAAAAAAAAAAAAAAAAAAAAAAAACTTTGTTACCATTGTTAATACCACACGAATAATTAATTGGAATACTTAAGAAGTATGCCAAAACGATTGTGTTAAATTACCTATAGAGTAGTAATAATAATTTGTTAACGAGTAGAGAAAGTCTAGATTTTTCGCTTTCTTGACTTAGTTGTATCGCCGTAAAATGAATGCGAAGCGTAATAAATAATCTGAAATATCTTGAGCCCTCGTTACTTAATCTATAAGAAGATAAAGCGTGGGAAATTTTCACAGCTTTCACTTTTTGTTCCCTGGGTTCGACAGTAGAGGTGATTTTAGAGTTATGTTTCGACAGTGTTGTCATAGAAATCTGTAGCGAACGTGACATGACCAAGAATGCATTTATGCCTTTCTTCTTCTCAAGGCTTAGTAGACAGATAGATTCCTTGATGGCCGCTCTCCATGCAACGTTTGCGATGGAGAACCCCTGGTTGATTCGTGACACGCATAACATGGACGAGAGATTCAAGTGGGTCAATGTTAGTAAGTCAAGATTGCACTCGGTCGGTCGGTCGGTCGGTCGGTCGGTCCGACGTACCTGCCTGCCTTGGTTGTTTCATGTTACGAAACATGAATGAATGCGAAATGAAAGTGAAAAAAAGAAAAGTAAAATAACTTTCACTTACAGAGGAAGGAACAAGTTAGTCATAACCTACCTGTTTGGCAATGTGGTTATGAGAAATGCACACAAACATTCTTGTGTGTTGATTTTCGTCACAGTACCATTCTAATGTGATAATAAACGAGTGAAATACGTCATCAGTGAACACAATTGTCTTCGTTGTTGTGCTTTCTTGTCCTGTGACTCACATGTTTGATATGCTTAAATTTACTATTTGAAATTTCGGAAAGTGACAATCATTCACATTACTTGTGCTGAACATTAAAAGTACTGTTCCTTTTTATCTGCCCCTTTTTCGTTCACTTTAAATGATAATTTAAAATGTTCACATAAATGTTACAAATAATTAAGCAATTTAGTCAGTTGCATGTGCTTCTCAATACATTACACACTGTATGAGTTCAACAATTTGAAGGTTGCGCTTGGCAATAGGGCTTTTTAGATTTTGAACGTGTATATAAGAAGTCCCATGGCGTAACAGTTGCAAGCGAGGCACAGCATACCAACCCGACTTCATATAAGAAGTTACTCGTTCAGATAATACAACTCTTCTAAGCCCCTACCACGAGCAGCAGTTCAATTGTTTTAGTGTAATATGGATGTACTTTGGGCCGCGCCGTGGCTGAGTGGTTAGGATTAGGATTTCATTACGGAGTGAATTCGGCACATAGACCACCATGCTGAGCCCATTGTTCCTACGCCCCCAAGTGGGGACACCCCCGGGAGGAAGGATGAGGCAAAGGAGACAGAGGGCGGCCGAACCAAAGAGCTGCCACAGTACAGAGGGCATGGTCCCTACAGTTTGCTTGGATAGACTTCCCCCGACAGGCCAGGACAACGGACACGCTCCCCTACTGCGGGACGGCAACAAGCCCAGCAGCTGAGCCTCAAAGGTCCCAGGCAGGCGGTCCCGAAATGGTCCCGGCAGAGCAGAGACTGGCAACCGATCTACCGGAGGAGGAAGTAGTTTTTCTCAGAGCATATCATCCTGCCATGTACCGCCGAGACACCCGCCGACACTTCTACCCTGAAAGAGACCACCAGATGAGAGATGATGTGAAATGACCCAGCATTCGCCTAGCGACCCGGGAAATCCCTGAAAATATCCATGGGTCAGGTAGGTCCACCACGGGAATCGAACCCGGACCTCCCGAATGTGGGCTACAGACGAAACCGCCTGAGCCATCCCGCTCGGTGGCTGAGTGGTTAGACCGCTCGATTCTCATCAAGGGTTCGATCCCAGGCGACCGCAAAATGATATTTGTGGTGGACAACACGGCGCCTAGGCGGGTTTTCTCCGGGATCTCCGGTTTCCCCCCACCATCTCATGCCACCGGTGCTCAATCTCATCTCTAGCCCGCCTCGGTAGCGTGGTAGCGTGTCTGCCTCACATTCAAGAGGTCCCCAGTTTGAATTTCGGTCAGGGTGAGTTACATGGATAAGGTTTATTCCGGGGTTTTCCCTTATCCTTAAACGCGAATGTCGGGTATATCTAAGCTCTAATGATCCTGGGCTCATTTGGGCATCATTTCACCCTGTTTATCGTCATATATGACTTGACGATGGAGGACGTAAATAACAAAATAAAAAAAAAACTTCACCTCATTGTATCATCAGTGCAACCGCCTGCGGTGTCGCATTTAGTAAAAGCGGGCATTCAACACATTTCAATTCATTTGGATGTACTGTCGTGGAATTTTTTTATTCTTTTTAAATTTTAAGACTGTAATATTACACTAATAAACTTTTATTTTGTGCATTCTTAAGAACTGTGTGCTTTCATGAGGGTATTGACGGCTCCAGATGCCGTTTTTTAAAACTGTATAAGTATAAGTATAAACTGTATAAGTTTATAACAGTTGCACTGTATGTAAAGTGGACTGATTTTGACTTCTAATTATTTAAATTTGCTTGTTACATTTTGTCTACGAAACTTGCAGAAGATTGGAAGATTTTTTTATTCAAATTCATTTGTGCTCCCTTTTTATTTCTCCATAATAGAAGCCGGTGACTTAGAGAGAGTTGTTAAATAATGCATATTTGAACAGTTAAGTGGCAAGGTTAGACCAGAGATTAATTAATTAAACTTTAATAGGCATCGCTTAAGAATGAAACAAGGCCTTATGCACTTCCCTTCATACAAAAAAGAAACACAATGTTATTTGAATGCTTACATAAGGCAGGAAACCAGATGTTTGAAGCCTCCGACCAGCTAACTGTTGTAACAAAGGATAGAGGACAAATCTATGCTGCATTGTATATATGTGGCAAAGGAAATTAACGTGCACTTTTTAATTGAGCTAAAATGAATAGACAAAAGCTGACTTAAGTAACAAAAAAAGGGTGAACGTGTCATAAAAATGCAAATCGGTGTTTTGAATGGAATTTGTTGAAACTACGATCGGAGTACTAGTAAACAAACCTTTAAAGATTACAATAGCAGCGCAGTGGGTGAATTGGTTCACCCTATTACTCCCCACCCGGAGTCCCAGTTGACAGTCGTCGGGACAGAAAAACAATGCTTAAATCTAAACTTTTCAAAACACGATAACAGATTAACATAATGATTCTGTTATCTGTGTCACGTTTCTCATATTGTAAAGATGCCAACATGACAGCTACAATGTGGGTAATGTAGCCTTGAAGTTGAAGGGTATTAATGCATTTGTACGGAATATTTCCTGATATGCATACCTATGAAGTAACCTAGAAACGTATTATTTGAATGCAAATACTTTTAGAAATAATTGTTCAGCTCTCTTTTGAAATCCGGGAATTTTTTGAAAGACTTGTGTTTTAGCAGTTCCATCCTTGTACCTTCCCATTGTTGCATTAGTTGCAATGGTTCTTTCCAAAAGTCTGTAAAATGCGTGTCATTTGAAGAGCTTTTGAATAACTGCTTGCTTGCTTCATTTATTTAATGCTCTAGATAAAATCAGGGTCATTCAAAGACATTTCCCGACTAAACATATTCTTAACTAACCCCACCAACTCGCTGATTTGTAATACGGTACTAAGCGGATGTTCTTTTAAAATTTACGTCCTCCAACGTAAATTATATCGGACGATCAATGAAATGGGTGAAGTAATGCTCAAATGAGCCGTGGGTCCATAGAGTTTAGAGTTATCTGACTGGATAAGGGAAAATCCCGGGAGAAACCTTATCCAGATAACTCGCCCAGACGGAGATTTGAACCCAGGATCTTTCGAACACGAGGCAGATGGTATATTCTGACTTTGTGGGTTCGTAAAATTAAAAGTCAAGTTTGCAGTAATTCAAAATGCTCTTTATTTCCGTAGAAAGACACTGTACACCCCTTTGCAGCAAGCTGACGTAACATAAACCAACACAATCTCTCGTCACTTCTGCACACGTAAATTAACAAGAGTGTTCACTTTCAAATCACAGCTGCAAGCGACCGATTATCGAGTCTTATTACGATTGTCCGATAAACTAGCCACGGCTTCTTTTATATCTCCACTCACTGTTCCAGAAATTAGTGGAATGCTCTATGAACCTTCCAGTCATCTATCTTTATCTGTTTCGGAATAGTGAATAAAATATGTGATCATCATTGGTACTATGAAGGTCAAACAGCAACGAAAGGCCAAATAAGCCTGGAGCCCACCATTGCGCATGTCCGTATGTATACCACTATTTCACCTCTATAAATTAATATTCAGGTTCTAAAAATATTAGTAGAGGACAACACATGTTAAAAGTGGTTTTATTTTGTTTGTAAGATTGCTGTACTCGGCTTTCACCCTCATTGCGCAAGCATTTTCAACTGCAAAATAAAACTCCATTTTTGACACTTGAAATGGCAGTAAAAGGAAGAAACAGCCTGAAGCATAATTGCTTCCTGTTTGGTAAATGCACTTATATTGCATGAAGAATAAATGTACTCATTTCTAAGTAATTAAAAAACGTAGGATCTTTAAATAAAATAAAATATAAATAGGAAATAAGTAAATAAAAAATTAGATTAAATCAGCCTTTTGCACGATGCTCCTCAAACTTCAATAATTCAGTTGTTTTAACTTTTTATTTTATTTTCATATCGCTTTAATTCATAGTACACGTGGAGCTTCAAGCGATTGACTTTACAAGATATAATAAGGGGCGAGATAGAGAGAGAAGAAAACTTTGATTAAATTATCTACAGAACATAGTGGGCCCTTCATCGCGTGTGTTAATTAGTAGAGATTTTGAGGACTTCCTTTAGAACAGTTTAAATGGAATTTTGACTTTAAAGCTTTGAAAACCATAATATCCAAAGTAATTTGGTGTATATGGTACTGGTTGGATTTGCTTGGAAAGCAAAGATGTTAAGTGAAATATTGTGTTAGGTTAGTTATCAAGTATTCAATTTTATTTCAAGCATCTGCGCAGCGTAAGAAAATTTAGAATGTTTTTTGAAAAGACAGAGGTAAGCAATTTTTAGGATGATTATGAACGGGATAATCCTGAAATAATGATGGTAATAATAATAATAATGGTGATGATGGCTTGCTGAGCGAAGAAGTTTATACAAGTTAAGATAAGCACAATTCCTAAAACGTAGTAATTTTGTTTTAAAAAAAAAGCATCGCATCAGCGAGTTACCAGAGTGCATTTTATAGTACGTTGGAATTCTAGATAGCTACAGCAGATGCTCAGTTGTTATCACGTCACAGAGACCAGATGTTTTGTTCGGGATTTACACTAATGTTGAACGATTTATCATCATTTGGATCTGTCGTCACATATTTATTGTTGCTGGCGGACCCGCATTGTGCTGCCTGTTCATGCAGGCGTCGCAACCTTGACGCATGAACATGGCTTCCTTTCCTTTCACTGTTACGTGAAGTTTATATTACACAATCCTAATTATGCTTTTGAGTCGTAAGAGTCAGAAACGGTGTTTAAATTATATAAAAATACTTGTTTTCAGTTTGCTTCCTTGTAATGTATTTCTATTACGCTGAACCCTTAAGAGAAACAAAGAAAAAAATATCAACTATCTTTTATGACTGCACAACAAAATTAAAAATGATTACAAATGGCAGACCTACGGTTTTAGTGCATATTCGTAGTATTATAACATACCCACATGTATCTGATATTAAAATCTGTTTTTCTTCTGTTTTATTTTACAAAGGGGAAATGTGTTGCAGTTCATGCGAGATGACAGATTCCCTTTTTTCAGAACATGTGCATTTATTGACAAAAAAGAGGCAAGTGCACTTTATTGGTATATATTTTTGTGAAAACAATGTTATGACATCGAACGGTAGCACGAAGATGACCGTTATACCTGGTTGTGCATCTAACCAAAGTGACCATGTTTGTTTTGACTTGACTTGGCACCTGGGGACACTGATTTATTCGTAACACTGAGAAGCTACCCTGGGAACAGTGTTGAGTGACAAGGTGTTTTACTGCGGGTGTCATATAGGGGGCGGGTAGCCTTCCCACACTCCTCGTTCGGCTTTCTTCTTCTTCTTCTTCTCCTTCTTCTTCTTCTTCTTCTTCTTCTTCTTCTTCTTCTTCTTCTTCTTCTTCTTCTTCTTCTTCTTTCTCTCACAAAAGTTACTGCCGACGCCAACACCTAAAAATTAGAATTATGCCGATAAAAATGTCCTGCCACCATTCTGTAAAAATTATTAAAATTGTGAATTATGAAGAGTCAAATCAAATACGAAATTAAATTTGATAATTTATTTTATATTACATGCTACAACAAATATGGCATTCGATAATAAAAGTAGTTTGCTTCTTTTTGATCAGGTTATAAAAATATTGTTTATATTTTGTTTTAAATTGATCATTTACGTGGAGATACCTACCTAATGGGTAACTTCTGAAGTATGTTTATAACCTAGGGGATTGGGCTTAACGATTCTTTAATTTTTCACCTCGAAATAATAATTGAGAAAATATGTGCAAAATAATTAAAAGGGATTTTTTTTAATTTACGTCCTCCAGCGTTGTCATATCGGACGTTGAATGAAATGGGTGAAATGATGCTCAGATGAGTCCGAGGTCCACGGAGCTTAGAGTTACCCGACATTCGTCTTTCAGGATAAGGGAAAACCCTGGAAAAAACCTTATCCAAGGTAAACTCACCCTCAGTGAGATTCGAATTGGTGACCTCTTGAACGTGAGGCATCTACGCTACCGAGGCGGGCGTGAAAGGGATCGAATACCATTTTAAAAACGGCTAAAAGGTAAGTGTCCCTTTTACAGCTACAAAAAAGAAATTTTCAACAGTTTTCAGAACTACTAAAAAAATTAACCGAGCGGAATGGCTCAGCTGGTTTCGTCTGTGACCCGCATTCGGAAAACCCGGGTTCGAGTCCCGTGGCCGACCTATCTGATCCATGGGTCTTTTCGGAGGTTTTCCCGGGTCGCTAGGTGAATGATGGGTAGGTAAATTACATCCCCGAATTTCCTGTCCTATTTCATCTCCAGTATCAGTGCAATGATCTCTCATCTGCTGACTTCTGTCAGGGTAGGAATGTCGACGGGTGTCTCGGCATTGTCGTGACTCCTTGGGATGGCCGCCCTCTGTGCGCTCTCGCCTCATCCTTCCTCTCGGGGATGCCCCACTTGGGGCTTAGGTACAATAAACCACATGTTTTGGTGCCGAATCCCCTCCTAATTCTATTTTTTCCCGTAGTTCTCCTGGCTTAAGTTGATATTTCCCCGATGTGCACTCAGTGGTCTAATAAGCGTAATAAGTTAAATGTATTAAATATTAAAACAATCTTATTACGGCATACTGGAAAAAAAACGCTTTATTTGTGATTGTGTCCCGATTCAGTCGTATATGCAGTAGCTTAGGAATGTGTTGGGAATGAGTTTGAACCTTTCCAATTAGCATTGCAGCCGGCCGTCGTAGCCATGGTCGTTAGAGCGTGTCTCTAGCACTCCGTCGTGGGTTCGAGTCCCGCCTTGGGCATGGGGTTCTGTGTATTTAAACATATCCCTTAGATGGCCAAATGAGTTCTTCCTCAAAGGAAAAAAATAGCATTGCATTTTATGTGCCATCAGTGCCTATCGCCTGTGCCTGTGCAATAAGAACAGACGTTAAGCACCATCAAACAAACAATTTAGATTATTTTCCCACGCGTAGACTTTAAGAAGACTAATTCGAGAATGGTTTTGTATAAATACATTCAGGAATGCAAACATTATTAAGCAGAAATTCCCTAGAGCTTTATTTTTGGATCATTTTGACCGAGACGTTGAGTAAGTGGCTAAACATAAATCACTTAGCCACCCCACAAAGAATACTTGTTTTCTGTAGATTGCATGCAAAGCGTGGCGATTGAGTTGGGTAAACACAAAAGGAGCATTCTCTCATTGAGAGTAGAGCAACGAAAGGCTTGAAAGCGAGAGTTCGGAATACCTGCCAGTAAAAACAGGGCAGCCTTCAAACCCTTGTGCCGAAATAGAATTTGATTTACAACACGGTTCGTCCTTCGATTGACCATGTCCTGGTAACCCAAATGTTGGTGCAAGTCAAGGGCGAGCGGACGGACGGGCGGGCGCGCATCCCGGGTTTGTTTGACCATCTCAGTCACAACACGGCTTTGTAGCGCAATAGAAGTGAAAGTTGGAATACAATAAACCGTTGACAGAGGTGCCTCAGATTTATGGCAGCACTTTGTCCCTTAGCCGGCAAGCCTAACTGTATGCATTAGAAACGGTCGATTTTACATCCATTCAGCTTGGAAAACATGCCCAAATTCACTTTTATAACACGTAACGGGCTTTTATACCGTTCTGAAAGTGAAGCCTACATTACACGTGACTCTCACTAGGTTTGTTATATAACTGTACAAGACTATTCTTACGGAATCTTATTTTTCTTTCTACTTCATCAAGATAAACGTTTGCAGAAATATTTTTATTTCACAAGAAGCATAGATGAAAGAGAATCAGTATCAAGTTGTTTAAACATCGAACTGACCTAGAAATTCCATAGTCATTCCATGACATTTCGAGAAACTGACAAGCAACAATACTTGAAGAGGGCTGGTCCCGTAGCTCAGTCGGTAGAGCATCTGCCTGCCGTGCTAGTGGTCCCGTGTTCGGGGTGGGAATTTTTCTCCAACAAAGATAATTCCTCATCTTCCCCAGAGTCTGGAAGTATGAATGAGAGTGCGAATGTGTGTATGTGTGTGTGTGTGATCTTATGATTAAAACCTAACGAATACTAGTTAACACTAATAAACACCTTCGATACGTTCCAAAGGAGAACTGCCGCCGATATGACCATTGGAGTTAAAGGCGGAGTATAAATGGAACAAATGCTTACTTAAACAGATGACTAAGTGTTAAAAAAGAAACCATGTTGTATAAATTGCTTATTATTTATATTTTAATGGTAAATAACAATATAAATGTCACACATAACGTGTTCATTGTATATCTGCATTGTTTTTAGACTCATTCCACGTGCTGCCGCCCCTAACGGTGGTATGTCTTGCATTTTTAATACTTAACACAATGATTGATAGATATATAAGAATACTTTGGAAATAGCCAATGCTACAAAAAGGTTATTTGTAATAAATTGTGCATTTTAAACGTATCTAAATTTTGTGCAGTAAACGCTTCTTTTTCTCCTTAATATTTATCAGAAGACGCACAAAGTTGAATCAAAATAAAAGAGGACTACACATTATTCTCAGAAAAATAAATATGTATATCTATAGTGCGATCCATATAAAACCTGAAGTATTTCGATAGGCCATAAATTTTGAACCAATAATAGGACTCACGTGCAACTTTGGGAGAATATAATACACAATTGGGAGATTACATTACACTATTTACATCTCAGAGAAAATGTTGGAAGTGTCCTCCAACAGCATCTATACATGTTTGTACTTGTCTCACCATATTCTCTGAAATTTTGCAGAGAGTATCCTCGCCAATGTTACTTATTTCGGATCGAATGGATTCCTTGAGAAAATCAATTGTACGTGGCCTATTCTTGTACGCTATTTCTAGATACCCCCACAAGAAAAAATCCGGTGAGGTTAGATCAGGGGGTCTGTAGGGGCACAGACCTTTTTAGATTATTCTATTATCAAAGAAACTAGTTACAAGTTCCATGGTGTCATTAGATCTATGGCATGTTGCTCCATCTTGCTGGAAATAACATTCTCTCAACTATATATCATCCCCGTAAAACTTCAGAGAATATGGTGAGACGAGTGCAAACATGTATAGATGCTGGTGGAGACACTTCCAACATTTTCTCTGAGATGTAAATAGTGTAATGTAATCTCCCAATTGTGTATTATATACTCCCAAAGTTGCATGTGTCCTATTATTGGTTCAAAAGTTATGACCTATTGAAATGGTTCAGGTTCATATGGATCGCACTGTATTTTGTCGTGCAAAACTGTAAAATTAATATTGCCTTCCAAAATATGCTCCAGAATAGGCTCAATTAGACTTGTAGTTTCACAATAAATAATTTGCTCGAGAGTTTAATAAGATAAAAATCCATCAATAAATTAATGAATAAAGTAAATATATAAATTCTGTTTTCTTTAATATACTAGGATATTAGTATTTTCAGATTCACTACAGCCTGCAAGTGAAACAATATTTAGTCTACTGCCAATGTATGTGTCCATCTTCGAATGGCTTCGTCACTGTAAATATTAAATAATGCAGGGGACAGAGGTCAGCCTTGTTTAACCTCTTGGTTGACCTTCAGTTAATCGAAGAAAAGATGTGCGATTATTATTCTATATTGGCGCCCGCTCGAGTCGTGCTAATTCGCTGGTCTGAAAACAAAAAAGCAAAAGCAAGTGTTTGCAGAAGGCAATTTTATCATAGAAAGCCGAGGAATGTTTTTGTTTTGTTAGGCAAAACTACAAGATAATTTAAACGAACTATCAAGATCAATTAAGTAACGGAATCAGAAAGATGAATCTAAAAGCTTAACTCGGCAATGCATCAGCCAGATGTCGGGCCAGAACACTGTTTAAAACGGGCGTCATGATTGGAGTGCAGTATTGAGGGTGGAATATGGTTAGCCCCCTCTAATCCCACCCGCCAGAAAGTGCGGTCTTCGCAAATTGTTTGAATCTTTATGGCAGACTTTTCTCTCGTAGCCTGTAATATGAGAGCTGCAGAAAAACTTAAAAAATGGAGAATCTTGTCAATATTGGGCACTACCTGACATCTAGCGGGAATTGAGTTTCTCTGCCTTTTAATTTCGCATCTGAATTATGGCAACAGTAGAATGTAACTAAAATTAAGCGCATTCAGAAGGATCAATAAAAAATGAAAACTTATAATGAAAGTTTGAGAGGAATTATTTTGATGTAAAGTGCCGATAGCTCCTGAGCTATAGGGATAAATATGTCAACTACCAACAGCGAAAGGAGAGTTAACATCAACTGGTTTCTCTGTGACACCTCTTCGAAAATTATCACGAAATTGCCTATGTCACGAAAATACCTCCCTTTACCCTACTACTGAATGGGAAGGGAAAACGGTACTTAGGATGGTTATAAATGGTACTGACAGTGCAACAGAAAAGAAAATATAATATTTTTGTTATCTGTATCTCACAACAGTAGCCTACATTCCACTGGAAATGTTTCTTCCTTTACGTTTTGTAATAACGTATCTCATCTTATCACAAACTCAGTTATTATTTACGAAAAACTTGTCCCCTTCCCACAATAGCTTTTATTTCCAACACGCTCACACATGAACATAGCTTTCCTCCACTTTCTAATATCTAAAAAAGTGAAGTTGATGAATGAGAGTAGCTGCAGTGATTTTGTAACAGCAGGGTTACCAGAGATCTCATCGCACGAGTAAATTACGAGTGGTGGTGGTGGTGGTGGTGGCGTTGTTGGCTTCAAGGCTGAAACTTTCACCTCAGCATCTCGTGTATACCATCAGCTCATTATTTTGTTTTTTTAAGTGGGCAGTGTCTTTAACTTGAACTTGTACGGGTCTGAGGTTGTAATTGCTCCCAACTTCAACATAAAAAGTTAAATGATGTTTAGAAAAAGAAAATAGCTGGTGTGTAGTAAAATAAGGAAAACTCGGATAGGTTAATTTCACACGGCTTTCTCTATAGCGTATCAGACTATTCCTATTTCTATCTGCCTCATGATAGCAGAGTTTTGCCCTTAGAGGTGTCTGTATTCTGGCCTGTAATTTCATATATTTCTATTGAAGTACTAAAAAGTACCACTTATAACAACGAATGTCTTGGAAATGTCCAATGTTACAAAATGTATTTCAAATGAATTGTTTCCCTTTTTTATTATTATTAAGATAGTTTATAGTCGCTTTAACTTATAAAGTCTTATCGCGACTTTCACAACAGAAATTATATTAGATTACATTGCATTAATACAAAATAAATCCATGAAAAAGAGTGAACATTTAACTAGAGAGGTTACATTACATTAATTTGAGTGTGCTATAAAACCTTAAGAATGAATACAAGGAATTAAAGATCAATTGTAAGTTCAAGATCAAATTTTGAAATATAAACCAATGTCTCTGAAAAACTTAATGAGTCTTCTGCACTGCAATGGGGAAGAGAAGGTCTCACTTATCTTGTTGGGTATGCCATGCTGCCTGCACCAATGGTTGTAGAGTACCCTCACACTTTAAGGATTTCTTTTATACCTTGTCTTGATGTCTAGGTGTTAAAATTGAAGCTTAGAATTATAGAAATGCGATAATTCTACTCAGCACTATCACACACAAACATGACAAAGTCACGGCCTCCTTGAGACTTCAAATGAATCGTGTTTAGATTTTTCGTGTAGTGGATTTCAAATTTTCCGTTACTGTTTACTGGTTATATAAAATCCCTTCCGAGAAATCCCTTCTTAAAGAGAACTGAACCTAGAGAATAGGATATATATTTTAAGTGCCATGCAAATACATTAACAATATAGCATTTTAATCAAAATCGTCAGCCGTTTTTGAGAATACTGAACCCGTATACCATGTTTGGTGTCTATCGGTCATTTAGTTTTTGGGCCAAGCTGTTCACACCACACACGCACATGCATTGGCACCTTTTTCTAACAATGACGTTATTTAAAGGATTCAAAAAGTGTATTTAAAATGAAATTTCGAAATAGAATTTTTTGATGAAATGCGATAAGCAATACCGATACGGTAGATAATAAAACATCAGTGGAAATTCAAGAAAGAATAACAAATGGTAACAGATGTTTCTATGTCTTAGACTAATAATGTATGGTTCAGAAAGATGGGTGTTGACAATCAGAGAAGAACAGTGGTTATTACGGTGGGAAGGGAAGATTTTAAGAAATATATTTGGAGGGATAAGGGACTTGGATGGATGGAGAATGCGGACTAACTTGGAGCTACAGTGCCTATTTGGACAACCAAATATAGTAGTGAAAATTAAACAGTGATCATGTGCAGAGAATGCCGGTAACCAGTGTAGTTAAGAAGATATTCATAGGAAAGCTGGATGGCAGAAGGGGAAGAGGAAGACCCAGGAAAAGATGGGTAGATGATGTAGAAGATGACTTGAGAAAGTTGGGGGTTAAAGGCGGGAGAAGATAAGCAGAGGACCGAGTAGAATGGAAGAGAGTGCTTAGGAAGGCCAAGGGCCTACATGGCCTGTAGTGCCAACTATCATCATCATCATCATCATCATCATCAATTGGGGTATAAACGTATATCATAGAGGGCTAAAATTATTTATTTTAACATGCTTGAATGCTTGTTTGGACTGCTGCGTGGCCAACTGGTTAGACCGTTTGACTCTCACCAAGGCGGTCCGGGTTAGATCCCAGGCGACCACAAAGTGAGGTTTGGGGTGGACAACATAGCGTTGGGACGGGTTTTCTCCGGGATCCCCGGTTTCCCCCGCTATCACTCCACCAATTGTTCCATTATCATCTCTCCATTATTTATTTCGCCCTCATTCTGTCATCTGATTCTCTCACTCTCATGCCCATCCTGGGTTTCCTATCCGATCTAGAGCGTCGGTTCCTCAACCTGACTTTAAGGGACAGGGGAGCAAGAATCCCCTAACACAAGCATAAGTGGTACAACTAAAGAAAGTTAAAGAACAAGAAGAATGCTTATTTTCTTTTTAACTTTTCAGTCAATAGGTCCACAGAATAGGCTTAGTTGCGCTTCTCAAGAAGTTTGGATAGTAACGGTATACGAAGCAAAAAATGAAAAAGTTGACCAGTGATTTTATGGGCTAGTCATTTTAGGAGCTACACATTTGAGTGCCGATTTTTTTTTTGGGGGGGGGGGGCCACATATTAATTCATATTAGTATACTTTGCATAGTCGAGAAGGAAAGAAAATTAACTTGAGTTATATTTATGGACGCTTTAACTGATTTGGTCTCAGCATCTGTTTGGGCATAAAATACCACTTAATTTTGCTCAGAGGCCTCTTTATCAAGCCGGAGCTTCTTTTACGCACGGTAAATTTTCGTCACAGGACCACGCGGGAAGGAAAGAACAGAAAAAAGAACCTTTCGGGAGAAAACAATAACGCGAACGGAGCTGCGGGTTCTGTGAATAATATATAAAAGTCTTTCATCAGAATTCGTAAACTGAAGAATGTTAAGAACTAATGCTGTCTAAGTAAAGCGTTAGGTTGCTCCTTGGATCTTGAAACACACGTTATGTCGTTGTGTTTCCAATCTTATAGAAAGTTGCATTCAGATTTCTTTAATTTATATCTTCAGTGCCCCTTAATTCTATAATTCAAATCCATACGTGCTTTGTAGAAGCCACGATCCAATTTTGATGAATATTACTTTACATTTCTGGTATAAAATCAATGAACGTTGTTGAATTATCGGCTGAAAGCACGGAACATTCGCGTTAACGATCTTCCGTAATTAATGCTCTAGGTAAGAGCTTGCGCCCCTTGTGGTTGAATATAGAGTTAAGGCTCTTCTGGAACGTTTGCGTTTTGTTTCTGCACCTCCACCGTTAGACAGATCTGTGAACTACACCGAGTAAAAGAACTTGACTGATTTTATTGCTTTTGCAGATCTTAACACATAATGAACTTTACAGAATTTAATAATTCTTTAGATTTTCTGAACGATACATAAAACCGTCGCAGATAAAAGTGACATTTAAAGGTATTCTGTGAAAATATCTACAGGAAAAATCTGTCGTGTAAATAATATTTTATGGGCCATGTTTTAAATTTCTGGTAGTGAGTTTCTGTAATCAGTAGCTCATATAATCTCCAAGTAACGTATATTTTATTGTTGGAATTGCAAAAACATTGAGTGATACTAGAAAATGTCACAAAGCTAGGGCGACATTTTGACATTAGAAGTGATTTAAAACTGAATTTTATTTCTCTGTCCGAAATGAAAGGTTTAGTTTTTTACGGATATTTAAGATTCTTAAATAGCTTGGTCAATGTATATAATTTATATAGTATAGCCTGGTGGTAGCGTGTCTGCCTCACGTTCAAGAGGTCCCGAGTTCGTATCTCGGTCAGGGTGAGTTACCTGGATAAGGTAATCTCCAAGTTTTCCCCTTATCCTGAAAGATGAATGTTGGGTAACTCTAAGCTCTATGGACCCTGGGTTCATTTGAGCATTATTTCACCCATTCCATTCATCGTCCGATATGACTTAACGTTGGAGGACGTAAATTACAAGAAATAACTACAGTTGCAATATTTTTGGGATAAGTGCAATGAACATTTAGTTTTTTTTTTTTTTTTTTTTTTTTTTTTTTTTTTTTTTTTTTTTTTAAAGGAGCCTCTAAACAACATTTCATAGTTTCTATTTTCCAAACTATGCTCAGATTTATGCTTAAATGTAAGTTTTGAGCATGCATTTTAAATTGAAAAGGCGTCTCTCACATTTACAACTAATTTAGACGTTGAACGTTTCACACTGTGTTTAAACTCGCATAAAAGTTTTTGCGTGAAACAGAAGTTTACTTATCATTAGAAATTAATTTGCTTTTCTCCCCTTAACAACAAATTTTGACATTTGTAAGCACAGATTTTGCTAATATCATCTCGAAAATATAAAAAATGGACATGTGTATTAATGTTTGTTTCACTTTTGAGAGGTTTTCTAACGTTTCTTGAATCTAAAACACACTGATATGAGTGAAGCAGTTGGAACTTTGCTCAGCCGCCACAAACGTAATGATCGGCATTGGAGAAACACAGATGGAATTCCCATAAGCATACGAATGTTCATATTAAGATAAAATATGATTCTTGAAGCTGAACGAAGATGAAACCAAGCCTAAAAGAAGCCTTGAGTCCCTGGCGTTGGCTAGGCGCTGTAACTGGGTCAGTAGGGCACGACGCGGCGCTGGGTCTCATCCAACTGGATCGTTGTTGCCCCGTTCGGCCGCCGCGACGCCGCCCGCTGCTAGGAAGGCCACGGTCATCGATTTTTGTGTCGTCATTGCCTTTACTGCGGCTCAGTGCTGTACTGGTCGGTCACAAGTCCGCAGGGCGGCGATATCAAACACGATTAATTAAACAGCTTGTGTCATAGACACAACATTTCATTTTCTAAACCATACTTGCCATCATTACATTCAACGCATATGACATTTCGTAATATTTTGGGAAAATATTTCATGTATATTCTGTAATGTTTACGATCTTCGCTATTACAATAATTTCCTTTAGCAATGATCTGGGTTGTACAAATATTCTGTAGGGGCACTTTTTTACGAAAGACATTTACGAAACCCAAACTTCTCTTTCCAAGAAGTCAGGTACAATTGAATAAATGTGGCTGCTCCTCTAAGTAAAGTCATGTACAAAATTAAAGTGGAGATGTATTTAGATGTATTACATTTATATATTTCCTTCAAGTTAACTTGTAGCTCCTAAAAATAATGTGGTAACCCATACTTAAACCAGTACCTATTCCTATATTTCATAAAATGTTGTTTTCTGTCATATTTGACAAAGTTTTCTTTGTATTTTGTCGTAAAATTAAAATATCCCAAGCTCTAAACAGCTGTAAGTAACGTATTGTCGAACAGAGGGAATGGATTGAGCCTCCTGGACGTATTTGGAGATTTTGTAGCCGTATGCAAAACCAGCTTCCCAAAAAACCAGGCCAAAATCGTAAACTCAAATCATTCAGAAGGCGACTGATGTGTCAAACTTTGAAAGACACAACAAAATCTCACTGTTTGTTTAAAACACAGTGTATTTTGAAATCTTTGGGTTTGCATAAACATACATAATATAAACTTAAGTGGAAAATATTTCCCATGCTCGCCTGACAAGTTGGCAAGCTCAACTAAAATTACGAAAAAGTGGGTAAAACACAATGAAAGATGTTCTTGCTCTATGGTTACAACTGTAGAAGCAGATATTCCCCCGCTGTACCCGACACATTAAATAATAAAACAGCAGGCCATAGACAGAATTGTGTAATGACACGGGTCTGCCGTCTACGAGGTGCAAATTGACAGAAGAAAACGCCGCTGGAACTATTCGTCCTTTCGAACAGCCGCTCTTTACAATGCAAATTGCATGAGCTCAAGTATCCGTTACACGTCGTGGAAAATATCATACGGAATTAATGCATAGCAGTCATTTGTTGCTTCAAGGGAGAAGTGGCCACGCCGTGGCTCAGTGGTTAGACTGCTTGGCTCTCACCAAGGCGGCCCGGGTTCGATCCCAGGCGACCGCAAAGTGAGATTTGTGGTGGACAACACGGCGCTGGGACGGGTTTTCTCCGGGACCTCCGGTTTCCCCCGCCATCTCATTCCACCGGTGCTCCATCTTCATCTCATGCATCATCAGTGTCACCGCCTGCGGTGCCGTATGTAGTAAAAGCGGGCGTTAAACACTACACATTTCATTTCAAGGGAGAAGTGACCAGTTTTATCCCTTACGAAATACACAAGTACGGCTGTTCCCGTAGCCCAGTCGGTAGAGCAACTGCCGGCTATGCGAGGGGTCCTGGGTTCGATTCCCGACTGGGGCGGGAGGCTTTTCTCCAAATAAGATGATTCCCCATCTTCCTCAGAGTCTGGCAGTATTTATGAGAGTGCGAATGTATGCGTGATCTAATGATTAAAACTCAACGAATACGAGTTAATATCTTCGCCAAAAAGGGATATATTTCATGAGGAGAACGGCCGCCGATATGACCATTGCAGTTAAAATGAAACAAATAAATAAGCCTTTTTTTTAAATAAAAGTCACGCTCTCATTTTCCTTGACTTCGAGTGAGATATTCCTCAACTGAAAGCTGAACTAAGACAGAAAAGAAAAGACAAAAGACAATATATTTACACCAGAGTTTAAAAAAATGTGTGTGCAGATTTCAGATATGAATGCATCTTATCATCTTACGATTTTTAAAATATCTTCTCCAAAAGCCGATAATTTTTTTTAATTTACGTCCTTTAACTTTTAAGTCATATCGGACGATGAATGGAATGGGTGAAATGATGCTCAAATGGGCCCAGGGTCCATGGAGCTTAGAGTTACCCGACATTCGTCACTGAGGATAAGGGAAAACCCCGGAGATTACCTTATCCAGGTAACTCACCCTGACCGAGATTCGAACTCGGGACCTCTTGAACGTGAGGCAGACGCGCTACCATGTACGCTACCGAGGCGGGCCGATGTGTTTTTACCATTGCCATGACATTTAATGTTAGGTCTCTTGATTGTTCTAAATAAGTATAACTGCCTGTACCATTTATGCATAAGACAAAAATTTAAAAGTGTGTACCTCTTTAAAAGGTAAATAGAGCCTTAATTAGTATCAATCGCTCTGCCTGCCTGTGTGATGTAGGGGTAGAGTGTCTGTCTCACGTTCAAGAGGTCCCGAGTTCGAATTTCGGTCAGGGTGATTTATCTGGACAAGGTTTTTTCCGAGGTTTCCCTGATTCTGAAATATTATATAATAACTCTAATCTCTGTGGACTCTGGGCTCATTTAAGTATAATTTCACCCACTTTATTGACGATATGACTTAACCGGTATTATCTCATGTATGCAGTCCTTGCTCGTAAACTTGGCAACTTGGTTCGATTCTCGGCCAAATCTCTCATCCGTAGATAATATCTACAGTTCTGTAGCTGTGCCGTACCATTATTTTCAGCTTTCAAGCAAGTAAGAAACATGCAAACTATGAGCGAACATGTTTGTGAATCTAAATAATGGTGTGTCACATTTGCATGAACACCTATGTTTTAAGAAAGAAATATTGAATTATGAATAAAGCATTCGTTAGGAAGTTGGGAGTAAAGAAAGACGTTAAAAAAAAAAAGAATTACTTCGTACATTGTTAGTTCAGTTATCATGTACATTATTTCCCTTATTACGTTGAATATTTTTTCGAATATTATCTTGGTTCCAACTCGTTGTAGAAATTGCATTAAAGAAACATACTATAAGATAATATAATAAGATCTTCATCAGAATTCGTAAACTGAAGAATGTTAAGAACTAATGCTAAGTAAGTAAAGTGTTAGGTTGTTCCTTGGATCTTGAAACACGCGTTATGTCGTATTCACTATTCGAATTTCGGTCAGGGTGACTTATCTGGATAAGGTTTTTTCCGAGGTTTCCCTTATTCTGAAATATATAATAACTCTAATCTCTTTGGACCCTGGGCTCATTTGAGCATCATTTCACCCATTTTATGCATGTCTGATTTGACTTACATTGGAGGACGTAAATTAAAAAAAATATTAATGCTTGTATTATGTCACATATGCAGTCCTTGTTTGTAAACATGGCAGCTTAGTTCGATTCTCGGCCGGAGGATCTCTCATTCGTAGATAATATTACATTTTGGATTCAGGACAGTACTTTAGCTGCGCTTTGCCATTACTTTCAGCTTTCTAGCAAATAAGAAATATACAAACAATGAGCGAACATTTAATTTGAATAATGTTGTGTTCAATTGCATGTTGTGAGGAAGAAATTGTGCTTTCTGAATAAAGCATTTGTCAAGAAGTTGGAAGGAAAGAAAGAGATTTAAAAAACAAACAAAGTACTTGGTACATTGTTAGTCGCAGTTATCATTTGCATTATTTCCCTAATTACTTTGAATACTTTGGAAACATTCACACCGTATTATGTTGGTTTCAAATTCTTGTAGAAACGTGCGTTAAAGAAGTATTTTAAAATGTTGTGAAAGACGTTAGTGATAGTTGTGCCCAGGCGTTGAGACACAATGCTACACAATAAAAGAATTAAGACATATAAAGAGAGGTGTTGCATATTAATGACATAGTTGTTGCCAAGCAGGCTCGCAAAGCAAGTTCACCTTGATTTTACGATAAATATATTCCTAGAAGTGCTTGAAGATGTGTCTTAGATGTTTGTTTCAGGCATGACGGGGCTTCCGCACATTTCTTGTGCGGCGTGCCACGCTCTTTGTCACGAAATCATAAATCATAAGATCAAATAACATTCCTGGTGATGGCATTTATGATACTCGCACACCATTATAAGGCAATTGGTATGCTAATAAATGGAAGATCAGCAGTTATTTCAAATCAGATTGTATATTGATCGCGACTATGGTCAAATGAAAGTTTTCCATTGCAGATTGGAGTTAAGATAGCTTGCATCCAATAGCGACATAAAAAGAACTGTTTGACCGCGGACGGTACATAACTACTATTTTGTGACTTTATGGGTTCGTAGAATTAAAAGTCCAGGTTGCTGAAATTCAAAATGTTCTTTATTTCCGTAGAAAGACATTTGTGCACCTCTTTGCAGCAAGCTGACGTAACATAAACCAACACTTCTGCACACGTAAATAAACGAAAGAGTTCACTTTAAAATACAGTCCTCACTTTCACATCGAGTCCATGTCCCAACTGGCGATCCGCGGCTTCTTTTATAGCTCCACTCATTGTCCTAGAAATTTGTGGAATGTTCTCTAACAATCAAGAAAGCTAACGGAAATTAATTGCTCTTTCACAGGCCGTGTGTAGGCTAAAGTATGGAAAGGTAGTCGAAAAATCATATCCATAGCCGAGATTTTAACCACGGATCTCCTGGTCTTCGTCGAGCCGCTCTAACCATTGAGCTACTATGGCCAACGTGCCAACATGACATTAAATTCTCCAACTGACTCTTGTTTTTCCCGGTAAACCACTTAGGAGTTCTCATAAACACATGAGACAACTACCTTAATGGTAACTTACCGGGGAAAACACGAGTCAGTTGGAGAATGTAATGTCAT
The DNA here is from genome assembly GCA_030765055.1 of Mantis religiosa. Lineage (NCBI taxonomy): Eukaryota > Metazoa > Arthropoda > Insecta > Mantodea > Mantidae > Mantis > Mantis religiosa. The sequence continues at coordinate 108,381,691 of CM060959.1, forward strand.
GTCGGCACGTTGGCCATAGTAGCTCAATGTTTAGAGCGGCTGGACGGAGACCAGAAGATCCGTGGTTCAAATCCCGGCTATGGCGTTGAATTTTTCAGTCTCACTGTACCGTTCCAAGGAAGCTAACCTTTCAGTCAGCTATCTGTCTCTTTGCGTGCGCCGGCCGCGCCCGTCGCAACAATGGGCCGCTGCCGTCGCAACAATGGCTTGCGACAATATGTTAAGAGCTAAATATTGTTGATAATATCGTTTTAGAAGAGGGAAAATTCTTAAAAAGGGGCAACATTTTTTTCTCTAACCACCGTAGTCAATGTTTTAGAAGAGAAAATGACAGAAACACCTATCTGTGCTTTCCAACAATTAGTACCAACAAATTTTGTAAGCGAAACTTTAAATTAAGGTTTTCTTAGGTTAAGATGGAAACAAAATAGGCTACAGCGATGTCACACACGCCTCGGACATTGCACAAGCTTCAAGCTTGTAACGTTCTTTTGTGTGTTCACAAAATTTTAGTCAGAAGCTCTGAATATGTGGAGGTAAAGGAGTAAATTAAACTGTATCACGTATCAACCATGGATGCTGTAGTGATTTAGGCCAGGTTAGGAGAGCTATTCTGATCTAGGGTGTAGATTACGTCAAAATTACACACCTTGGGCTCCCTATGTAGAGCTAAAAAGTAAAAATAAATGTTATTTACATTTAAAACATGAGGCGCTGGGGTGGCGCAATGGTTTCGTTCGCTGCTGCCGTGCTAAGGGTCTCGAGTTCGATTCCCGGCTCTGGGGTGGCGATTTTAAGTCGGCCCTATCCACGCCTTCACCTCTGTCTATCACATGCAAAGTGTCCCCTATGTTCGGAGTCCACGGTATAAGCTGTAGGTCCTCTCGCCTCACCGTCATCTTCACTATCACCCTACCATTTGGAGCTAATGGACACCGCCCTCTTGGTGCCTCCACCTGAGAAATGGGTCCGGTCATCACGTAGTGGGGTGAGGTTACCCCGAAGGCCAAGATTGGCATGTTGGTAACCAACCAACGTTTAAAACATTTGTCATGGTAACTAAAAATATGTATATTACAAAAGTTTAGTAATTCTTGGAGTAAAATTAGTACAGTTATTGTTTGAAATCAAGTTGAAGTTACGAATGATATGAAGAAACCGGGCAAAGTTTCCGCGCTTGTCTGTCTGCGACAATGACAATTTCTGCCGTAGTGTGCTACCACCTAGCGGCACTGAAGTAAAATTGTAATGATAGTATGAAAACAGATGTGTGGTGGAATATGGGGAGTAGCAGCCAAGTCTCACCTACACCGCCTTGAAATTCCACAATCCCGGTTCCTCCGCATTGCCACAGACTCCACTTGGTATATCCCCAATTTAGTTCTCCGACGAGACTTACGTATTCATACAATAACAGACTACATTCATACCCTTTCACGTTCCTTTTATCAAAACCTCTGCCACAACTTCAACTCCCTCATCCGCGGTATAGGTGAGTACGACATCGATCCTGGAGAGCGCTACAAACGCCCGAAGCTGCTTCTAGGCACATAAAGTAACACATCAGATGGCTTATATATAACTCCAACCTCATCTTCTGCCGTATATTATCCTTTCTTACAAAACGCCCCACTGCCAGTAGAGAGCCTAGCCCTGATCTGGCTTGAGACCGAAGATCTGACATTCAGATCTTCAATGACCAGTCGCGACGACAGATGCTTGAAAAGCTTCTTCAAGCCTGTACTAAGCCCCTTACCTCATACAAGATGCGTATGATGTATTTACGAACCTATAATAAAGTTTCATAAAGTTGTTACAGTTTAAATGACCATATTTAAGTCATGATAAACCGTAATCAAAGACAAACAAGCGAATAAATTGTTAAGGTATGTTGCCTCTTATGCAGCAGCCGCCATCATGGATCCATGTAAATCCTAATCACAAATAATGAAAATACTATGCTATCCTTGCATCTTGAAGTTAATTTACATACCAGTTTGTAGCAAAGTCAGTATCGAACAATAGACCGACGCGAGTAGCGGAGGCTGTTAAGACACAACTCGTTAACATGAGATATATGGTTCAAAACCTTGGATATACATATGTGGTAATAAAAAATATCTAACATGGTTTAAACAAAAACGGAAGATTTTAATTATTTATGTATAGCATTAAGAAAACAATTTCGGAGTGTTCCTGAGCATGAACGCTAAAATATCGGTAAGCTCGATCCTCGAATAGGCGTTCCGCATGATATACAATTCTCAGGAAGTAGTGAATTTGGTACGGCTAACTGCCTGGTGAAGCGAAAAAGCGTCAAGGATTTTGCTCCATTGTTAATGTTGTAATAGCTCTTACACAAAAATACTGAATGTACGTTGATAGTTTTCATCATAATCTGACCCGTTAAGCCACGAGCACTACGGTGGTGGGATTATTCATCGGATCTAACAGAGAGTGAGAGAGAAAGAAAGTTACGGCCTTGAGGCGGAAGTGTGTCAAAGCCAAGCACTAACTGCTGGTCTTGCCAGCACTTGAAGGAATATCACATTCTGTATACAGCAATGTTTTTGTTAACGTCGCTTCTTCCTAAAAAAAACGACTGTTGCTTCTTTTGCCGCCATAATGACTAATGTCTTCATAATAACACCCAAAACCCAGATTCTGATTATTATTTGTTGCAACATCTTAACGTGTACATGAGCCCCAAATAATGCCTCAAAATGCATATTTATTACGCAATTTTGTGCTATTTTCAAAACTAGAGTACTGTTTTTTAATTTGCGTTCATTTTTTGCCATTGGTGTCTATTAATTTACTTACATTTTTTTGTTTTATTTTACGTCCTCCAACGTTAAGTCATGTCGGACGGTGAATGAAGTGGGTGATGCTCAAATGTGTCCAGGGTCCATGGAGCTTAGAGCTACCCGACATTCGTATTTAAGGATAAGGGAAAACCCCGAAAACCCCTTATCCAGGTACCTCACCCTGACCGAGATTCGAACTCGTGACCTCTTGAACGTGAGGAAGACACGCTACTCTACGCTACCGAGGCGGGCTTCTTGCAATTGTATTAATACGTATGTGAATTTGACATAATTTTACATAAGGATAACATTGTATGTATTTTGGAAAAACTATTGCTATACTATTTAACGATTACTCTGAAAATAATTGTTTGCTGGAGTGCTGTTGTCAAGGAGACAATATAATTATTTATAAAACCAGATCCCAAACTAGAGATAAGACAGGTCAATTTCTCTTTTTTGCGTAAATGGTGTGCACAGTCAAATTTCTATTTATTGTCTCTATCCTTCTAATTCGCTATGAAGTTTGTTTAAATTGAGAACTAAAAAGAGTTAATTTTGTAGTTTGGTATACCTTCTAAAATAATTATCTTAATTTTTATTTTCCTGTTTAAACCAAATTCTAAATTATCTCATTGTTCCTACACTACTTGTATAGTAGTTAGGTCCACATTTAAGTTCATTTATAACTTGCTTTTAAGTTGTAATTATTCAAATAAACCTTCGTGCCAGGTAATTATTTTCATGTCAATTTTTAAAAATGGCCACGCCATGGCTGCTTGGCTCTGACCAGGTGGCCCGGGTTCGATCCTGGACGACCGCAAAGTGAGATTTGTGGTGGACAACAAATTTGTGATGCGCTGGGAGGGGCTTTCCTCCTGTTTCTTTCGTCAGCATTCCACCGATTGCTCCATCATCATCTTTTCTATCATTCATCTCGCCCTCATATATATCATTCACGTCCTTCACCTTCACACAAGGCATTGGGCTGATCATCTATCCTGGTTCTGTATCGGATCCAAAGCTTCGGCTCCTCAGGCGCGACCTTAAAAAGGGATAGATGAAGAAGAATCTCCTAACACTACTATAGTGGTACAATTAGGTGAGAAGAAGAAGAATTTTTGAAAATTTTGGTCATTTTAAATATATTTGCAAATGTTTTTAGACCTTTAGAATCCTGAGCGTGTTAGTAACAGTTCTTTAGGGTGAAATTATAAAGCTGCTCTTGTATTCAGTTATATCAATAAGGAATTTTCAAGAATGAATAAGGATCAATTAAAATACTGTCCATATTCTCTGAAGTTCTGTAAATCGAGTGATATTCATTAAACACTTCTGAAAATTCACATTAAAACGTTACGAATTATTACAAAGTGATAATGCGATTAACTTTCTGTTTACAATAGTAATTTATGGATGTAGAGGTACGAAGGGGAGGGAGAAACGCGTATAATATTTTTTCCCCTTTTCCTCTCTATATCACTCCTTGAAATTATGCAACTTAGTTCTCTCCCACTTAGTCTAATAACTCGAAGGTTATCTTATGAAGTCTAATGACTAATGAATCGTAGTAAATAGATAATAATTGATTGCTACGGCTTTATTGCTTTTCTTCTGCACTCTATCCAAATACGATGCGGAAATCATTAATTCAATTAGTCATAAACAGAAATGGGTTTGTGCTCATTTCGTTAAGTATGGACACTATAAACATGTTAATAAAAAGCAGTTTATTTTTAGCTCCATATTGTCGCACTGATAAAAATTAGCAAACGCTCGCCCAAGTGATAACATTTTATATAATTAAAGTTTGTTTGCATTATAAATACGGGATAATGTTACAAAGCCAAATGGTTTGTGAAACACTGATGTTGATGGAGTCAAATCAGGAACTGTTCCCATCTATATGGAGGTTAAGTGTTGATAACGTCGTATCTTTTATGAGAAGTTATTGATCAAGAGAATTCCACACTCGTTTGTTTAGATATGCATGAGGAATGTGTATACAGGGCGCCAACTCTTTGGCCTCCAGGGGACTATGGCCTACCTAATAATTTGCCGCTCCCCCAATTCCATGCCATACAGCGACCTTGCATTTACGCAAGAAAGTTCTTTAAAATGCCAAGGGGGAAAAAAACAGTAGATTAATACGAATAAACAAGAAAGAAGTTGTAAAAATTGTGGTGTTACGCAAAGTAGGTTTGCTACAGCGTTGTTAAACATTTCTGAAAGCAGAATATGAAATTACGAATGGGATGTGAGGCGGTTTAGCTGGTGAAATCTTGCTGAGTTCTGCCCTTTGCTCAGCGCCTCACGATGATGGGTTTTATGACGGGCGAGAATTAAGGATTGGGGAGAATTAAACTTGGTCGGGGATTTCTGTAGGGTATCTGCATGGGTTCTCATAGCTGGATTCAGGCTGTGGGTGCGTTCTGACAGAAATACCTCGACTGTTTAACATATCAGTTTATTGTGTTCCTTAATCTCTCGTTGAGCTCGCCACGCTACTCGTGTAGAAGTGTCTTACATGCTGCTGTATCCCGTGTCTGTAGTGTGATGCATCGTAGTTTATTTCTCCCACGCGAATAACTTTACGTGTTCGAAGATACACTATAGTTTCGCGCGTGAATTAACTTAATTGTCCGAAATACGTATAATTTCTTGCGCCCGGACAGAGGTCTTGTACTTTGTGTTCCTCGGTGTTAACAGTGCAGAGTGTAATGGATGTTATTTCTCACACGCGAATAAATGTAACTGTTCGAAGATTCACTGATGTCTGACGTGCGGTCAGATACGTCGAGTTCCTTGCTGCGTAGTTTGCAGAGTGATCTATCGTCTACTATCATGATTTTCTCTCCCACTCTTGCTATTTGAAATTTGAAAACTCACGTGATGTGTTATTAGTTTGACATTGGTTGATTTTTATCCCCTCTTCTGGCAAACGTTCAAATTTCTCAGTTTTGACGATTTTTCGCGTAGCTTTCTCTTTTCCCACCAGGGAGAGAAATTATGCGTACACATGTCTTCCCAACTTCTGGTATAATCCTACAGTCTGTTGTTATGAGCATGAATCAGATTCTATGAAAGAGCTTTGCACCGCCAAACTGGCGTCGTAAATTTATTATTATTGGAAATTAATTGTTCTTTCACACTGGCCTTAAAGTACTTACGTGTTGTAAATCGCCATTAAGGTAGTTGTCTCATGTGTTTATGAGAACTCCTAAGTGGTTTACCGGGAGAAACACGAGTCAGTTGGAGAATTTAATGTCATGTCGGCACGTTGGCCATAGTAGCTCAAGGGTTAGAGCGGTTGAACGGAGACCAGAAGATCTGTGGTTCAAATCCCGGCTATGGCATTGAATTTTTCAGTCTGACTCTATCTTTCCATTATTATCATCATTATTTTATTACTATTTATTATTGTTAATTATTTATTGTTATTATTAATTATTATTGGTCCTGTCCTATACAGACCGCACCAAATGAAATATTGAAAATCTGAAAATGGACTTTTTGACCTTTTTATGTACAAAATCTGAAGGATGGTGCTCACTCACAGATGACCTGAATGGTTGTAAGAGCAATAGCATCTCTTGCAAATTAATTATTGATAGAAGTAGATAGAGCCGAGACAGCGGTCCCCACCCTAACCTTGGAGTCAAGGCTCTTCCTGCCGCCAAGAATGTGAAGGGTCGCCAGCATACATTCTTTATTCTTCCTCTTCATCTTTAATTTTTGTGTTTTGATAGAGGGCTCTGGACACACAGAATGGGAAATGACCAGATAATTTGTGCAAGCGATGAACTCAGTTCCGGTTGTACGGGGCGGTGCCGGCATCATTCAGTGCTGCCAACTAAAATATATTCTCTACTCGCTATTGTACTACAAACCACTTCATGTTAATCGATATAAACGTTTGCATTTTGTTGTTGCTATTGGGTGAAATACGGCACTGTTTTCGTAATGTGGGAGAAAGAATTGAATAGCGGCGGAAGTTTAAATAAATACAAGTACTGAAAAATTGGAACCAATAGTAACATATTTTGGATATACAGTGCGATCCATATAAACCTGAACCATTTCAATAAGCCATAACTTTTCAGCCAATTATAGGACAAACGTGCAACTTTGCGAGAATATAATACACAATTGAGAGATTACACTACACTATTTACATCTCAGAGAAAATGTTAGAAGTGTCCTCCACCAGCATCTATACATGTTTGTACTCGTCTCACCATTTTCTCTGAAGTTTCACGGAGAGTAACCTCGCCAATGTTACCTATTTCGGTTCGAATGGTTTTCTTGAGAACATTAATTGTCCGTGGCCTATTTTTGTACACTCTATTTTTAGATACCTCCCTCAAGAAAAAATCCGGTGAGGTTAGGTCAGGGGATCTGGGGGTCCACAGACCTTTTGAGATGATTTGATTATCAAAGAGACTGTGTCATTAGATGTATGGTACGTTGCTCCATCTTGCTGGAAATAACCTTCTCTCAATTCGATACCATCCAGCTGCCCCACAAATGTATTGAAGATACCCATATAAACTTCAGTGTCTTAAGTCATATCAAAGAAAATGGGACGAACGATCCATAGAAGATGCTGGTGGAAACTTACAACATTTTCTCTGAGATGTAAATAGTGTAATGTAGTCTCCCAATTGTGTATTATATTTTCCCAAAGTTACGCGTATGTGCTATTATTGGTTTAAAAGTTATGGCCTATTAAAATGGTTCAGGTTTATATGGATCGCACTATAGATGATGCATAGAAAAGGTTATTCGAAATAAATTGATTTTTAAAGAGATATAACATTTTACAGGTAACTTTTTGTATATAAAATTTTTCTCGAAAAAAATAGGACTCCGCAGTTTATCAGAAAATTCAAGATATACATTTTGTTTGTCGTATAAGTGCCCTAAATAGATATTTTAAATAAATATTTTACAGAAATTTTTGAAAAAATAGTAATTTTCGGAAACATTTCCCATGTTAAGTTTATTTGCGATGGGATTTTCTTGGTGTGCGAAATGAAATTATGATTGGAAGTGGAAATTTGGGAAGAAAACATTCCAAGCATAAGTTTAGGTATTTGCTCGGTATTTGCCAGGCAAGAGGTCTCGGGAAAACCTGGAAAAAACCCCAGACCTCCCCGTCATGAGTCCATGCCTTAAGAACATCGGCTACCGCATCGGTGTAACAACAGGTAAAACATGTACGAAGGTCGGCTGAAAGTCCCCATAACTTTGTTAGGTGACAAAATTGACTTTACCTTTCTTGCAGTTTGTTCACCTGGCACAATTCACTGTTTTGACTGTGATTTAGTTTCTGGAGTGTAGTGATGTATCCAAGTTTCATCAAAAATTCACTGGGATTTTTATGGTAGAGCTTCAAATTCTTAAGAGCAGCAGTTTTTCTTTGCAACTTTTGATCAGGTGTCAACAAACGCGACACCCATTTTGCACATACCTTTTAAAAGCCCAAAACATTACTTAAAATATTACATGCAGGTTCTTTTTATATGTTTACAGCCTCTACTATCTCAAACAACTTTAATGTGCGGTCCTCCAGTACTAAACGATGAATTGTTTTCAATGATCTCTGGAGTTGTGACTTCCACAGGGCGTCCAGAGCGACGCTCATCACTAGTGCTCGTACGTCCCATTTTAAACTCTGCAACCGACCTTTTAATCATTGTATATGAAGGGGCAGAGTCTTTCAATGTACTGTCCATTTCCTCCTTGATTTGTTTAGGCGTTAAGCCTTTCAAATGGAAGTATTTACTCACTGCTCGGTTTTCCAAACCTTCTATTTTCGTGAAACCTCTACACTTGTCTTATTAAAATGCTGTCATTTAGAAACTAAGCAAGCTATTGTCCTGTAGGTATTGATACAAGCTAGTCTAGAGTTAAAGTATATGATACTATCCGTCAAACTGGCCCAGTGGCGCCATCTCAATGTGATGACTGGACTTATCAGCCGACCCTCGTATAAAAGATTAAACGAAAGTTAGGGACGAAAGGACTCACAGATTTAACAGAAATAACCTCTTATTATCTACTGGCGAATACTGCAATAGTTAGAGAAAACTGAAGCTCAACATTCCGATGCCCGACCGCCACAACGGGCGTATGAGTTGGGGCGTGGTACTGAAGGGTGATGTTATTATTTTCCGTTCTTTGCGGCGAGGTTCAGAGAAGCGTGCTTCTGGTATCATTCAATTTCCGTTACGTTTGAACAACCGGTGAAATCTAGCTCTATCACATTTCCTATGTAAGCAGCTTCTCAAACGCATATATACAACTAAAACGGGCCATTGGAACTACGTTCGCAACTTCATACTGTAATTGGGTTTACACAAATTCCATCTAGAGATTGTGTCTTTGCCTTCACACAGCCAACAAGAATTCATAAAATAACCGAACTCCAGTGTACCTACGAAAACAATAAAGGGAGTATATAAGAGTTAATTCTCCAATCTAGCAGAAATGAAGCAATTGCGTTGTTTAACAATGCGAGCCGGTTGTTATATTAGCAAGGTGTTATTTCCGGAATGTGCTTCTAGCTTCAGCCGGGCTTAACCTGAATTGCAGAGCTGTGTTGTTCCATGCGATATTCGATGATGCCTTTCAAATTCGCCCTTAGCATTTTTGTGTCTTCTTAACCTGACCTGCCAACCCAGATTTTTGCAGAATAAATTTGCATGGGAAATTTGATTTATAGAGTCTAATCAGATTGATTAGAAAGGTCGCTTATGTATCGTGTGGCAAAATGCGTTACGGGTACCTTAAGACAGGTTTAAAAAAATGGGTGCTGTCACATAACTTTCTCTAATTTTGTATAAACTATTCTTAGTTTATTCCTCTGTCTACTTCATGTTAATTGATATAAACAATTTGCAGTAATTATCTTATTAGCTGCCCTCCTCGGTACCGTGGAGGTAGCGTGTCTGCCTCACGTTCAAGAGGTCCCGAGTTCGAATCTCGGTCAGGGTGAGTTACTTGGTTAAGGTTTTCTCCGGGGTTTTCCCTTATTCTGAAAGACGAATGTCAGGCAAGTCTAAGCTCTATGGACCCTGGACTCATTTGAGCATCATTTCACCCATTCCATGCATCGTCCGATATGATTTATTGGTAATGTATTTGTAAGTGTAAGGGGAAACAGTTGTCTTTAAGCGATAGTTAAAATATTCCAAGAGATAGCTGGTCACTATATGATAGCTTTGACTGAAGTATAGGGAGTATATTGGGAAATTCACATGTAACAAAGAATACCTCGGAGATGGTTCTCTCAAAGAATTCATTTGATATATCTAAGTTGTGCTTTAATGAGCTCTACATGTTTTTACGTAATGAAATTGTGTCTGCAAGTCATCCAGAATAAAGAGGATTTTTGAGAACATTTCCAGAAAATTCATGTTATATGTTTCATTTGTCATGAAAATATATGCTGCACATATATTTTTATCAAAATCGTTAGGGCTAGTTTTGAGAAAATCAAAATTTTCGAAACACGTTTCCTGTATGAGGTACCCGGAGGGAGGTAGATTTTCTTGAAAATACCATATTTGGTATTTAACTGGCTTTTTGTTTTTAGTTACGTTCACACACGCACCCGCACGCACACAGACACACACAAACACTAAAAATCCTTCATTTTTAGATTCGGGGTTTCTAAAATCTGTATTTTTGTTGAAATTTCGATATGGAATTTTTATTTGGAATAAATTCTTCCCCTACTTGCTGTATGTAACACAGGAAAAGTAAGAATAATTCCTCTCTGATCATTGATTAGTTCCGAATAGATACCTATGTACTACATCTATTATGTTAAGTCCATACGTGTGGGTACATAGGTACTTCACAACAATGCATCCTCTCGCGATGCATCGAGTGTATATTTGGTATGTTGGCTAAGAAGAGGCACGTCACTAAATGTCCACAGGGGCTAGGACGCACTTGACTTAGCATTAGAAAACAACGACAGGTGAATTAATTGGTGGTGTCACCTGATAAAGCGCATACAATCATAAGGGAAATAACTGTTTCAATGTTGACGTTGAGGTGTTTTATTTTGAATAAGGAAAATGTGGGAATACCCAGTGCGTAGTATGCAAAAAGCATGTAATAAACAAACATTGGACCTTACAAGTTCACCAAGCAGTGGTAACAGTCACTTATACTCTTTGTGCGGTAAATATCACTCTAGAACATTTATAGCTTCTAAATTTATTATATTTTAAAAGTACTAGCCCATTTACGGCTTCGACATTTGTCTGTTTCGACCTCATGTCTATTCATGTCATCATTTTGTTTGTGATCGTCCCCTTGGTCTAAGTATAACATAGAGCCTGTTTAGGTTAGAATACGATTTAGATGTTAACCCAATCTTCTCTGTATTCTTGTATTAGCTGTAATGATTTTATCTAACTTCTGTAGTTGTCTCGTTTATTATATCCGCTCTCTATAACCCTTGACTGAATACAGAAACCTCATTTCAACTGATTTTCTCTCTTTCTTTATCAGGCCATGCCATGTATTTCGTATTTAATGTTACATTTAAATATATATTTATATGTATTTATATTACATTTCATAGTATATTACAATATTTTCATCACTTTCATAGCGCAGATAGGAGTATTTCCTAAAAATGACTGCTAAAAAAGAATATCTTAAGGTTATTTTACAAATTGTAGAGTCTCTACCTCGGCACCGCGAGCTCCTCAAAGCGCTTCTTATTCTTCTTCTTCTTCTTCATCATCTTCATTATCATCATTATTATTATTATTATTATTTTAATTTACGTCCATCAACCTTAAGTCGTATCGGACGATGATATGAAATGATGTTCAAATGAGCCAAGGGCCCACAGAACTTAGAGTTACTAGAAATTTGTCTTTCAGAATAAGGGAAAACGCCGGAAGAACCATATCCAAATAACTCACCCTGACCGAAATTCGAAATCGGGACCTCTTGAATGTGAGGCAGACACGCTACCAGCTACGCTACAGAAGCGGGCGCCGTTTCTCATCGTACGTTCCATTTAAAATTTGTATATCTTCGACAACGGAAACCCTATCGTAGGTTTACATCGAAAAACCTACGCCGTTACGCTTTAGCGGACTCCAAAGCACCTAAACAAATTTTGCAAATCATTTATCTACCTTGACAAACCTTTCGAGAATGTGCCTTTAAAGTATGAAACGTGGTAAAGGCATTTGTCTTTAACAATGACATATTGCGTCAAGTTGTGTTCATTTGTCACAGTTCTGAGTTATCAGACATGTCTTGCGTAAATGGCTTAAAACAGATAAAAGTATAGCTAACTAAAATTCTTTTCATTCTTCAGGCAGGAGATGTAAAAGGGAACGTATACCCTTCTACCTGGTATGTTAGCTGCACCAGGTTTACATTTTGATTTTTCAGAAAGGAAACCATATCTTGGGATCTAGGTCAGACTAAATAAAGGAGCTGTTTCGAAAGCTTTGGAAAATAATATATTTAAAGCCCTGGTGAAAGAAAGCGCGTAGAAAAGTTTCCTAAATAAGCTCATAAAAATCATACGTTTATTTTATAACCTTTGGCATTCTTGCATAATTTACGGCATATCGTTGAGATTTCAAATTCTTGAGGAAGATATGCAAGTTAGGATTCTTTACTGTTTGTCATCACATGCTTCTTCCACATATTGAGGTAATAATTATATATTTGAGGAAAATATACCATAGTTATGTCCCACACAACTCCAGATAAACCAGCATTCATTAGTTTGTGGAATTCGTAATAAATGTTAACAGTAGTATATGTAAAACAATAAATTAAAGACTATTTAATATAGGAAATAAAGTTAACCCCATCTATGACAGAACGCATTAGAACTACTCAAGTGCCCTAATTCACTTACACGAAGTGAATTATCTTGCTGCATTTATCATGGTAATTCAATTCCCTTTTGCAGTTGAGACGTTGGAGATTCACGTCAGAGTTAAACTTTTTTGCAACATAGAGATGTTCGCTAGTTAAGGAAAAATTTCAAGCTTCCATTGCATCTAGCCGTGAGAAAATGTCCAGTTATTATTTTACGTATTAAAAAATGATCTCAGTGAATTCTAGAAGAAATTTTACCTATTTGACTTTCCTACAACAGAGTAATTTTGCTTCCTTTGTGGTCTGGTGGTTAGCTTGTTAACATTCAGATCTAGAGATCCTAGCTTCGAATCTGGAGGGTGAGAGTTGTTCTTTAGCCAGAATTATCCTCATCCCCTCCCAAGTCTGGAGTTATGAATGAGATTGTGAATGTTTGTGTAAATTTAATGTAATATCCAAAAGCAACATGAACTCAAAGACTGTAAGCGAGTGAACAGTGTTGCGTTAACCAATTGTTCCCACCGATTTGACCATAGATGTTAAAGATAACATATAAATAAAAAACAGTAGAAGTCCTCAATATTGGTATTGCTGGAATTCGCTATGTGTTATTTGTGTGGTGTTGCAGGTTGACGACCAAATGAAGTTGCTGCAGCATTCGTGGTCCGACATGCTTGTGCTCGATCACATGCACCAGAGGATGCACAACAACTTGCCCGACGAGACCACGCTGCCCAACGGACAGAAGTTCGATTTGCTGTGCCTCGGTCTCCTAGGTGTCCCCACCCTCGCCGACCACTTCAATGACCTCATGGCTAAACTTCAGGAGCTCAAGTTCGACGTCACGGACTACATCTGTGTCAAGTTCCTGCTCCTGCTCAATCCGGGTAAAGTTTCCACATCTCCAGTTGTGTCATTCTGCTCTTAGGTCATTAGATATGGTATTGGTTTTATTTAAGGCATTTGAATGCATGAATAGGCCATTTGCGTATTTTTAAAACCAACACTACCCTTCTCCTTGGGGGGTTTTAGATGTTATCTCTTGACATAACTGTGCTGAAGATGACAATGGAAATTGGGGCGTCCACAAGGCGCGGTTAGGCTAGTCCGAAGGCACTGGTAACTGGGAGTCATACATCTTTGATCAAGGCTCAAAATCGGAGTCAAACGTATGCACTGAGCAGTGCGATTGTCTTAAACAAAACAAAAAATTGTCTGAGTTATTCCCCTTAAACATCAGCATTTTTATACAACTTAAGCAACACTAATGGATTGCATAATATGCCCTACTTGAACCATAACCTCAGATCATTCGCTATTTTAAGTCTTTCCTGACTGTTATAGACTTTACTGTGTCGGTAGGGAGAATGACAAAATATGCAGTCTTCGGTACTGAAATTAATGTAATTTAAACAGTTACAAACTATTTTATTTGCGCGCATACACGCATTTTTATCATAAACTTGCAACGGGAACAAATGCAGTTGTATTTAGTTTTAACAGATCAGAACTAGAGATCCAAACTAGAAAAATTATGCTATATCAGCTTGTTTTAATAAATGTTGTTTTAGTCCGCTCGTTACAAACTACACGTGAATGTAGAATTGATGGAGAGAAAACTCTTTAAGATTTTCATTTCGGTACATCATAGATTTGCGCACGACCAATCAGTTCCCTGCAAACGTTGCCATATTACTATCGACTTGTTGCACTGGCTTCTGTGATAACGCGCCTGAAAAACAAATGAATGCCTAACAAACAGATCACCTTTGGTAATAAAAGAGTCAAATGATCAGCGATCGTTATTTAAAAAGACCGTTTGAAATGAAAATTAGCGGTTAGCAATAACAAAATGACTTAACGTTCTAGAACGGTGCAGTACAATACTATAGAGTTAATCATTAATATAGATATAAAACTTACAGCCAGACATCCATGGATGATGTGAGATGAATCCAACAGGTTATCTCGTTTGAATTTGAAAATATAAGTTATGCAAAACAACTGTACTGTATTGAACCAAACGTTGCAGGCTTTATGTATTTGACGTCTCCACATTTTAAAATGGGCATTATTTTTATTACCATTAAGTAAGAAAGATGCATTGGACAGTAAATGTACAGGCTATCACTACAAGCGTTCAGTGGTCACAGAGAAGTAAAACAAGTGAAGAATGTGATAATGTTTGGGGAATTATGAATAACTGAATGCAGATGTAAGAAAATCCTAGTGAGAGATCAAGAATCGATTTCCTGACAAGTGGTTTCTTTTATAGTGGATACATTTGAGTGTTACTATACCTGGTGCGTAGTCATTGTTTATGGTTGCGATATAAAACGTGTGGAGTAGGTGGGGTTGTTTTGTATAATGTTCCATATTGTTTTAATGATGTGGACGGATGGACAGACCTAAGAGGATACCGTGAAAGTGTCTTGAGAAGCGCCTGACTGAGTGACTGACTGACTGGCTGTCCTTGGGAAGCCGGTAGACTAGCCGGCCGACATACTTGTTCCCCCTCCCACAGGAAACCTCCACACCAACACCATTAATTACTTTCGGAACAAGCACTCTGTTCCTAAGGCTAAGTAATGTCAGCATACGAATTCCTTTTGGGCCTTGTTTCCTGGTCATTCCAGAGATTACCCGCAATATAAATGAAGGCTTGCAAACAGTTTTAAAATAGCATTGTGAACTCTTTCTGAAGTTGGCCCGTGCTGCTGTCTTGAGGAACTGAGACGTTTTTATGACAGTTGTCCAGTATATTTAAGCTACCGTAACATTTCATGAATTTAGCTATAATCTGGAATTTCGTTTCTGTTTAATCAGTTTTATGATATCCAAAGAGCAAAGAGCATCTTATTAAGTATACGTACGTGTGTTAGCCACCTTGCCACAATATTTTTGTCAAAATATAAACACTTTCTCTTTTCAAATACGACATAAAATGTGCTTAATATTTTAATTAAACTTGAAAATATTTCTGAAAATTTGTCCTTTGGGTAAAAGCTATTAATTTTAAAAGAAAAGCAACTGTATCAAATAAAAGTAGAAAGCTGCAGGATGTGTTATAAATAAATTAAAAAAAAGTGTTTCTGAAGTAAAATATAATGGAAGATACTCATATATTAATTAAAATATTAAAACAAAGACAAATAATGAATTATAATGAATCTGTCAGTAACTGTCATTAAAACTAGCTGAATTACATGACAAAAAATGCAATTTGAGCAATAAGTTTGTACAAAGGCAGACATGGATAGACTATGAAGTAATAAGTTTTTAACATTTTGACATTTAAATATATTTAAGAAGAATCAAACCTAAGTAAATATTGTGGGCCGTGAAATAAATATTTTCCACACTTTTTTGAAAAGAGCTAATTATTTTTGGAGACCAACATTTTGAGACATTTTCCTTTCACATATCATAGTTCATTCTGTAATCTGTTCTTTGTATGAATATTATTTTTGTCCGTCGTATATAAAGCTGTTACAAACTGATTAAAATTCTCCCCTTAATTCAATTCTTTACTATAGTATTATCATTATATTGTGTCATTTACTGCTCTTGCTTGACATTTTCAGTGTATAAGTTGAAAAGTTACATATCAATTTCAGTGAGAATTATAACATTTAATTTCATGCATGATATTTTTACTGGAAGCCAAAGAGTGACGAAACAGAAAGGGACACATTTGCTTGCCTTACCTTCAAAAACTGATATTTTTGGTAGGTAGGATGTTTTTTGGAGCTGTAAGGATATTAGTTATCACTACGCTCATTGTTGAAAGGTAAATGGTCCACTTTTTTTGTTCTCACCTTTTATGTTGAAAAAGATCATGTATTGCAATTTCTTACACTTCGAGTGCCAGCTATCACAATGAAGCCAAGTGGGGCATGTAGACAAAGTTTCAGCTTGGAACAAATTAAAGCAAAAGTACACGTATTCCAATGCCCGCCTCTGTAGCATAGATGGTAGCGTGTCTGCCTCACGTTCTAGAGGTCCTGAATTAGAATCTCGGTCAGGGTGAGTTACCTGGAATTGCTTTTTCCTGGGTTTTCCCTTATCCGAAAGATGAATGTCAGGTAACTCTAAGCTCTATGGATGAGGGGTCATTTCACCCATTCCATTCATTGTCCGTAATGACTTAACATTGGAGGACGTAAATTACACACACACAAAAACACCTATTTCAAGTGAATTAAAAAGGTAAAGGTAAATAAACAAATGGATGAGCTCTTACCAAGGCATAGTTATTTACATAGCCCAGTAGCCTCTTTGTTTTGCTACTGCTATAACATATAAAACAAAAGTATCTTGATTTCATTTAAAATGTTGAGGTTGGCCTCCCTGTGCTTCATAGTGGACCCCCATTGAAATATTTTTAATAATGTCGCAGTTTGGTGCCCCTTTGGAGTTGGTCTTTTTTCTCCTTATTTAAGGGAAGATAATAAAAATTGAAGTAACTTTTCAATAAGTTATTTCAAATTGAAATTATGGATTTGGAAATATAATTGATGCAGAAATATAGTTATTAATAGTTAATTTTCTTGTGGTTACAGAAGTGAGAGGCATTCAGAACAGAAGGCATGTTCAAGAGGGCTACGAACAAGTGCAACAAGCTCTTATGGACTACACACTCATCTGCTACCCACAGATCCAGGTGATTGCCGACTCCATTTTCATTTTATTGCACAGTGCACTGGGAGTGGTTTCTTTATTCCTTAAGCTTGCATAAAGAAGCTTGTATATAGGGTGAAATAGTTGCATAAGGGTATTACAAACAAGATTGTAAGTTTAAGTTAATCAAGGATATTAATAATTTCTTCACACTAGCAGTGTATAGGCTAAGGTTTTGAATAGATAGAGTCAAACTGAAAAATTTAATGCCATGGCTGGGACCTGAAACACGGATCTCGCGGCTTCCATCCAGTCGCTCCCACCCACCGAGGTACCATGGCCAACGTGTTGTCCTGACATTCGGGACCTGAACCACAGATCTACTGGCTTCTGTCCAGTCGCTCCCACCCACTGAGCTACCATGCCATCATGACATTTGGGACCTGAACCACGGATCTCCCGGCTTCCGTTCAGTCGATCCCACCCACCGAGCTACCATGGCCAATGTGCCATCCTGACATTCAGGACCTGAATCATGGATCTCCCGGCTTCCGTCCAGTCGCTCCCACCCACTGAGCTACTATGGCCAATGTGCCATCCTCACATTCGGGACCTGAACCACGGATCTCCCGGCTTCCATCCAGTTGCTCCTACCCACTGAGCTACTATGGCCAATGTGCCATCCTCACATTCGGGACCTGAACCATGGATCTCCCGGCTTCCATCCAGTTGCTCCTACCCACTGAGCTACTATGGCCAATGTGCCATCCTCACATTCGGGACCTGAACCATGGATCTCCCGGCTTCCATCCAGTTGCTCCTACCCACTGAGCTACTATGGCCAATGTGCCATCCTCACATTCGGGACCTGAACCATGGATCTCCCGGCTTCCGTCCAGTCGCTCCCACCCACTGAGCTACTATGGCCAATGTGCCATCCTCACATTCGGGACCTGAACCACGGATCTCCTGGCTTCCATCCAGTTGCTCCTACCCACTGAGCTACCATGGCCAATATGCCATCCTGACATTTGGAACCTGAGCCACGGATCTCCCGGCTTCCGTCCAGTTACTCCCACCTGAGCCACGGATCTCCCGGCTTCCGTCCAGTTAGTCCCACCCACCGAGCTACTATGGCTATCGTTCCATCCTGACATTAATTTTTATGTCAGGATGGCACGTTGGCCATGGTAGCTCAGTGGTTGGGAGCAATTGGACAGAAGTCGGTAGATCTGTGGTACAGGTCCCAGCCATGGCATTGAATTTTTCAGTTTGACAATCTATTCAAGATTGTAAGTGCTCTCTTAGAAAGTGTATTTAATTAATGCACATTTGTGACAAGTCCTGCACCATGGCGTAGTGGGCTAGAGCGTGTGCTTTGGTGACCTGCATACAGAAGGTACCCAGAATTGAACCCACCCACTTCTTTATTGGAAAACAAATCACATTCGTATTTAATTCGTATTTTATTCGTATTTACATTTGGAAAGCATTGTTTGTGAGTGGGGAATGGCTGTTATTAGAGAAGAAGGCGTAATTACATATTAAATTAATGCCCCAGACTAGGGACCAGGTCAGTTTTCTGCTTTTAATATTGTGTGCAGTGACATTGTACGTATTCTGTCATAGACTATGAATTTTCTTCATTTGTTTTGAGTTTTATGTAATTAACATATATTAATGAGTATGGACTATGATACAATGAAGCACAAAAGTAATATAATTTTGAGTCGAACTAGTACTACATGCTCCATATATTGCTAGTGTTCACCTAGAATATGTTTTGTTAGGACATTAGCTGAGAATGTTAGGAAGGCCCTACGAAACACATAGTACTAGTTCAACTCAAAATTATTATATTTAATAATTTACTAAATTATCTCATTATTCTTAAGGCTACTTTTTCTGTATATAGTAAGGCAATTTTACCCACAAATAAATTAGTTTTCATAATATATACAAATATAACAATTTGTAACTTAAAACTTCCTTATCTTATAAGAAATGATGATACTTTTCTTATAAATTGTTCAGGGTCATGATTTCATGGAAATTCTTGTCAGCCGGAACCAACAAAACTGTCGTCATTGTTACAAACACTAGATGTTAATATGTTCTTGTTAGTACTACCAAAATCTGAAGGAAATAAATCTGATATTTTATTTTCAGATTTTGGTAGTACTAACAAGAACATATTAACATCTAGTGTTTGTAATGATGACAACAGTTTTGTTGGTTCCAGCTGATGATGTGGAAGAATTTTCATGAAATCGCGATTCCGAACAATTTACAAGAAAAGTCTCATCATTTCTTATAAGATAAGTGAAGTTTTAAGTTACAAATTGTTATATTTGTATATATTTATTTGTTTCACTGTTAATAGCTTCATATTTTATGTATGTATTAGTTTTCATAAATCTCAGTTTTTAAGTCATTTTTGGTAATTATAATGTCACTTTTTAGGTTGTTTAGTTTATTTTTTAAACATTTTTATGTCCTCAAAATCTGGGCTCTGGGAAATGCAAGCTGTCACATTGATATTCACATTTTTTTAGGAGTTTTTCTGAAAGAATATGTTCAATTAAACCCATATCTTAGCTTTTGACATTATGCACTCGTCTCAAAAATAGAGACTTGTACATGTTTTGTTCCATTGAAAATCACTAAACATGCAAATTTTTACTCTATAATTTGTTAGTGTTTCTATTAATTTTGGTCCATATCAGCCAGAAATATAGGGGGGGGGGGGGAAAGAGGAACCACTGCATTATCCCCTGGGAATGTCCAGAGTGTTATGTTTATAAGCATGACATAACAGTATTCTTTACCTTGTTTTTTGCAGGTAACTACAACGTGATATAATGCCTCAGTTTAAGGCATTGTATCTTTATTTCCAATGTTAAAGTTAAGTCGTTATGGGCCTTGGCACTTCAGCTGAAAATACTCCTAAAGGAAATGGTATCGTCATCATGACAACTGCTCCTATTTAGCACATCTGAATATTGGGATCATAGCTACAAAAATAGAATCAATTGATTATTTTTAGATATTTTGGTATTATAATATTATCTAGGGATAAAAATCCTTTGCATTAGAGGAAATTAATTGTTATACAAGAAATATAAGAATTGCTGCTGTTATAGTTGTAAACTCTTTGACAAATTGGTAGTTTATGTAGACTATCTAAAAAATAAATAGGTGGATATTAGCTTGATCATTAGATTTGCATGCACTTGGTTTTGCTTCCCTGATTAAGCAAGATTAGTATGAGCATTTAAACAACTTTTCATTTTTTGAGCTCTCTTTTGAATCAGGGGGCTTCAAAATATGTATATATTTCCATTGAAATGTCTGTATCAAATTTTTGGGTGGATTGCAATCTGTAAGAGTAAGAAGCAGTATGTGTACCCACTCTGCTCATAATGCTCACATGAACAAATGAAATATGCTCTAATACTATTGGAGCTTTTGCATCAGAGCTTCCAGGCCACTTGCGCAAGCCCCTGTGTTAAAGCATTCAAAGGAAGTGTCCAGCCAGTATATATTTTTGGCATATATTTTGTCCATAATTCTCAAAAGATGCGAAGGTGTCTAATATTGACATGATCTAGCTGTTTGTGGTTTATTACTTAAGAAGTCATTGCATACAAGCCTTTCTCTTAAGTTTCACTTAAAATTAAACTTTGTGATGCAATAGTCCAATGCTGGGCCAAGGCCTACTGCCCAACCACTGTATCCCCAACTTTTACGCCCACTGAGTGACATGGAGTGGGGTGCTATAGTGGAAGATAGGATGTGGTTAGTATCCTGGACTGGACTGGATTGGTCTGCGCTACAGAGGGGACTTGGCACGGAGGTTCTAACTTGGTATATTGAATCTATGCCCTAAGTGGGGCACCCTCAGGAGGAAGGAAGAGGCAAGAGCAGACAGAGCGGCCCCCCCAAGGAGCCATTATAGTGCACTTTACCAGTTAGAAATACCCTAGCAGGCCAATACAACCGTCATCCCACCCTAGTACGGTCCTGAAACGGCCCCAGCAGACTGGGTTTGTAGACCTGAGACTGTCCTACCATAGGAGGAAGTTTTACTAAGAGCATATCATCCTGCCATGCAACGCCTAGACACTCACCAACACTTCTGCCCTGAAAGAGACCACCAGAGAGGAAATGATGTGAAATGTGAATGGAGATGAAGTGGAGAGACAGGAAATTCGGGAGAATGTAATTAAACTACGCAGCATTTGCCTGGCAACCGAGAAAACTCCTGAAAAACCCATGGGTCAGGTTGGTCAACCATGGGAATCGAACCTGGACCTCTCGAATGCATGTCACAGACAAAACTGTCCTGCTTGGTTGGTTAGTAAACTGAGTTCCTCCCTGTGAGTGAATGCAGTCTTCACAACTTGGAGCTGCCACTTTTCCCTCAAGTAGTTCCTCAGTTGGCTGCAAGGGATCTCAGGCTGAGTGTTCACCAGACCAAGTTTGCAGCAGGAAAAAGACTCCATGCCGCTACTGGGAATGAAACCCAGGCCTGCTGCATAGTAAGCATCTGTGCTACAACAATGCTAAGGAGACGACCAACAGTTTCACTTTTGTGTCCGAATTCAAAATAAGCTTTAAAACAAAGACTTTTTTGGGGAATATAATTTCTATACAAATGTTGAACCTCTATAGCAAATCCTGGAGAAGACATTTCTGACAATCAGTACAACCACTTCTGTGCTCTTGGTGAAAATTAAGAGTTTCATAATTAACTGAATTTTGCAAAGCATTCACTTCTCATGTTTTGGCTGGTGCACACATAGGTTTGGCATATTGATATGCCATAGTAGAATTTGTGAGAAATGAGAGATTATTATTTCTAGAGGTTTTGGTTTTCCTTTCTGCTTTGTTTTTCAGGATAAGTTTCACAAACTGTTGATGGTGATGCCTGAAATACACACAATGGCCAGTAGAGGTGAAGACCATCTATACCACAAACATTGTAGTGGTGGTGCACCAACACAGACACTCCTAATGGAAATGTTACATGCAAAACGAAAATAGCATCTGCAAGCTGCACGACCTAAAGGAGCATCTATTTGTTAACAAAGTTGGTATGTATAACATATATCCTAATATGTGCAATTAAATATTTTACATAATGCTTAGCGCAAAAAATGAAGGAATGCATGAGAACAATAAATACTTTACTATCAAAGTGATGAATTTTTATCACAAAAGACCAAGTCAGTTTTATCATCATCATCATCATCATCATCATCATCATCATCATCATCATCATGCCTGCCTCGGTAGCATAGATGGTAGTGTGTCTGCGTCATGAACAAAGAGGTCCCGAGTTAGAATCTCGGTTAGGGTGAGTTACCTGGATAAAGTTTTTTGCAGGGTTTTCCCATATCCTGAAAGACGAATGTCGGGTAGCTCTAAGCTCCATGGACCCTGGACACATTTGAGCATCATTTCACCAATTTCATTCATCGTCCAATATGACTTAATGTTGGAGGATGTAATTTTTTTTTTTTTTTTTTTTTTTTTTTTTTAAAGTAGCATTCCTAGACAAAAATAGCAGTGGGCCTAAGTTAAGTTTCGGGGTATAGAAACAACTAGGTTGATGGTCCTTTTTTTTAAACTGTTTTTTTTAGACATTTCCTTTAGATCTGTTGCTAATAAGTTAAAATATTTGGATACTGTATCAGTGATACTTTTACTTCCAAATGTACCCCTGTATGAATTTAGAGAAAAGTGACTTTATTTACGTGTAAATTGTCTGTGCACATTGTTTAACTGAAGGGTTTAACTAGACCTTATGTCACATACATAAGGATATAATTTATATAAATACAAACTAATGGAAGTATTTTAAATTGCTTAAAGTGCAGACTATAAGATTTAAAGCTATTAATTTTCACTAAAACTCTAAATATTCTTGGTTAATTAAAAGAGCCATATTGAAAGGGGGTTCACAGAGGAAAAATTTTATGTGGAAATAAAATAAGCTTAGAGCATTATGTCGTGGAATGTGAGGAAATAGAAAACTGGAGGAAATGAATAGTGGATAAGAACTGGGATAATAAAGGGGCTTAGGTAATAACTATAAAAGTGCTTACATTGAAAGAAGAGAAAAGAATAAGGGAAGTGGGGAAGTATGCAGACAAAATCAAAGAGAAATGGTTGAGGAGGGTAAGGAAGTTAAGAGGTAGGGAAATGGAAGACACAACGGAATATTAGGTCAAGGTTGTATAAGGGCTAGAATAGAGGTAAACAGCGAATACCACTATCAGTCCATAAATATCTATATAAGCAGGCTGACAAGTTTGTACTTAGAATAGTATTGGGAAATTATAGTTGGAATTGTAAGAAAGTATTGTATTAAATTTAAAGGGAGTCGAATAAACTAAACAACACTTAACTTTCAAATTTCCTGGAACATGTTTCCTCCATTGTCAACCAGACATCGACTGGTTCTCAGTGGTGCAGCTGGCGATACTTTGTTGTAGGTCTCCTGTGGTGGCAGTTTGAGGAACTTGCTGAACAAATCTTTCTGGGGGATGTCAAAATTGAATACTTTGTTTCTATTTTTTGAAATGAAGATTTGTTCCCATGTGGACAGTTCTTGTTTTCCTGTTGTGTCTTTAAGTAGTTTTGTTTCTGGATTTATGTTGTGATTTTTTTCCCAAAAGTGCGTGGCAACTGCTGATTTTTCTAATTGTTTGTATTTTATGTTCCTAAAGTGTTCCTTTGCTCTTGTTTCTAAATTTCTTTTGGTTTTTCCAACATAAATTTGACTGCAGTTACAGCATTCAATTTGATATAACTGGAATTTTTGTTAGATGGAATGCAACAGCAGAGGAACACTTTAGGAACATAAAATACAAACAATGCATATTGAAAATGGTGCAGAATGTTATGGTTAGTACTCAGTAGGCCCTATGCACGTTTGCATCATATATTGTATATCTTTACTTTTGAATGTTTAACTATGTTTATGTGAAAGATACTATGTGTTTCTTTATTGTATTCTCTTTTTCACTAATCAGTAAATAAGACAGTCTTCCTACTGTACTTTATTCTGATGATTTTGCACTATCCATACATCCTTAAACATAAACTTACGCATTAGACGAATACTTATTGGAGTAACTGTGTGTCAAAACCTTATTTTTTGCAGAAAATGAATAAGGGTTTGCATTTAGGCACCTCAGTTATGTTGTACAGCATTAAACAGAGTTCAAATGCTTTTGATTTGATTGTTATTAATGCTAGCTTGATGGCTTGTTTCAGAACTGATGACAGCTCACTGGATTTGGAGGCCGGTCCCTTCAATGTACGCACCAGTTTTCTGCTTTATTCAGCCCCTATATACATGTCCTCGTGTAACGTGGAAGCTTGCAATCCATCACTGTGAACCAGCAGCTATAAAATGATCTCTAAGAAGCATCTACAATAAATGGACACATTAGCTGTAAAGAAGATGTGCTTGCTAAAAGACAGTTATAAAAACATTTGAGAGAGTGTATATGTCGGACAAGGGGCAGATAAACACTTGAATGGCTGTGCCATTTCTGTTAAGTGCTGAGTGGGAGAGAAAGTAGTGTGGCTTATGTCAGCTGGGTGAACCTTATTACATGCAGGTGGTGTGTGGGTTACCAAGTGCAACAAATGTGTGCATGTCGTTCCATCAGCTGGGACAAACTAACTGAAGTGTTGTTACCCGTTCTGGATCAAAGCTGGTCTCATGGCTTGAGATGGGCATTATGGTAGTTACCATAACGTTGTAGCAAGGATACATCATACAGACTTGCGTATGAACTAGTTGTCGCAAAAATGTGCAATAAAATGCTCTTCTTTCTGGAGGGAAATATGGCTAATGCTGAAGAAATTGATTGGATATACTGGCTTTAAAGATATATAGGCTACATCTTCTAATTTTGTACTTCAGAGTTTATCAAAAAATGAATAATGACAAATAATTATAACATGTTGTCAGAAGCACAGTAAGAACTAGTGTTAATATTTTAATAAGCCTGTTGACTTTTTTTAACAGAAAATGCCTTTATAAAAGTACAAAATAAAAAAAAGTCAAGCCAGGCAACTTTTTGTTAAGGAGCTGATGATTCACTCAGGATTTGTACTGTATGTAGTTGAGCTTCTCTCCCCATGCCAGGCATCTAACAACGTATTGCATTTTGATAGGTATATTTCCTTAACTGACTTTTAAAAACAGCTGGACTATTCTACATGGAGAAGCAGACCACAATATCCTTGCTCATCTGATTGATTTTATTTATGATGTGTAAATTTCTTTTTTTTTTTTTTTTTTTATTTTTTCTTTGTTTTTTTGTGCATTCATACATTCCAGAGAGTGAAGTGCGACTCTTTGCTCTGGAAGGGATACAAGGGCATCAGACAATATTCTAGTTTATATGTGACGTGGAATTGGCGACAGACAAGGCGATGATTGTTCTGCCCCATAATTTTATTTCTTTTGTAGAGTAAATTTCTCTAGTGATATACATATTTTTAAAAGATGCTTAGCACTTTATTGCATGGTTAGGCCATGGACTAGCTAGTAGATTAATGAACATTCCAGCTTAATAAGCTTTGTACATTTGGGTTTAGAATGTTGCCACTTAGTTTTTTTCTAAGTGGTGGGTTGTGGGGAGAATAAATTCCTTTCTGACTAATGTTTCTATAAATTTATGTTATGTGAGCTGTTATTTAATTAACAAGTCTTCTCAATGAAGATGCGTCTGGTGGTGGACTAACAGTGTTTTCTATTAGTAGAGCAAGGCTGCTGTGGTCACAGTGTTATTATATTGTGTAATTGTAGGTTTGTTAAGCATTGTAAAATACTAGTAATTGTTAACGATTGTTATTGTGAAGTTCTTTAAGTGAAGCATATTTTTGTGTTGGTAACACTTGTCTCCAGTCAGTATGTTGGTAAAGCAGTTACCTCACCTGCTCGCTCACCTACCCAATAGCCAGAGTATATACACAAGGGATGCTGCAGGCTTATGCACATAACCAACGATCCTCCTCACGTAAAAAACTTTTTTTTTAATCATGTCTCTGCCTTTTTATATTAATTTTACTGCCAAATGTCACATCTATTGCTTAAATT
The DNA here is from genome assembly GCA_030765055.1 of Mantis religiosa. NCBI lineage: Eukaryota > Metazoa > Arthropoda > Insecta > Mantodea > Mantidae > Mantis > Mantis religiosa. Next base: position 108,408,115 of record CM060959.1, read on the forward strand.
TAAGCATTGATGGATACCTGTCTAAATATTTTATCTAAAAATTATGTGCACCAAGATGAAAACAGCCTTTTTTGTATATTGCATCCCTGGTATTGTTTTCATTTATTTCTCTTTCCTGTTATAAAAAGTAAACAATTGTTGTTGGTAAAATAACTGTTATTTTATAAAGTGCTTTTTTTCTTAGATATTTGTACAGATAAGCCACCTGGCAGCCTCAACTCAGTTGAGCTGTTTTTGTGTTATATAGAAGAATTTATTTTTAACTAATTTGTGATCCCGGTAATACACCAAGGTTGTTGAAACTTGAAGTTGCAGGCAGTCAGGTGGTGTATTGGAAGTGCTTTAAATATAGTGATCAATGAATGGGCTAAAACATGCCGTTGTTGTATTCACAAGTGAATTGTTTGATAATGTTTCTTTTATTACTTTTTGCACCACTTAAAGGTTCCCTTATTTTTTTTTTTTTCTTTTATTTCTCCTTGCTCCCAGATTTGTATTATGTTGTATTATGTTTATTAGAGACATTTGTGTTACCTCATACTGTTGCCCATATTGTCAAGTCACCTGCCTAATGTGTGTATGTTGGTACGTATGTGCGCATGTAGGTACATCAATGTGAGAGCGTGTGCATGTTTGCGTGTATATATACATATATAAATATGGATCCACTGTAATTGCTATTGTTTGTACAAAAAAAGATGAAAAAAAAATGTATCCGTTTTACGGATATCGTTAACCATTATACAGTGTTATTTTGAAGTGAATTCCAGAATTTGTTCCTAAGCAGCCATTTAATTTCCAAGATTTTAGTCTGTATTACTTGTTCCTGGAATCATAATTTACCATTAAAAATCGCAACAGTCTTTGAGAAAACAGATATGTTAAGAAATTAATAATATTTAAAACTAATTCCTGTGCTTTCCAGCATTTCATAAACACAATTGGCAGTTTTCAACTTAACAGGATGGCTGAAAGGCTTATCATCCATGTTAATATTTAAGATGAAACCTGCAAAACTGATACAACCGAAGCAAAGTGACTGAAGCTAGATGAATAAATATGCCTTAACAGGATGGCTGAAAGGCTTATCATCCATGTTAATATTTAAGATGAAACCTGCAAAACTGATACAACCGAAGCAAAGTGACTGAAGCTAGATGAATAAATATGCCACACAAATAAAAACCTAAGACATTTGAAGTTTTATTTTAGCTCCATAAAAAGATATCTGAAATACAATGTTTTATATCCATGTTTGATTAGGCCGCCTAGATAACCTACTTTTCCCACATTTGCCCTTTCATGATAACACATTGAGCCCCAGCTATTATTAACAAGTGGCATTCAAGAAGCATGAACAATTTAAGCATTTTTAAACAGTTTTAAATACAATTTTAATTAATGGTTCAAGGAAACCCAAAGTATATTTTTAAAAATGACTGAAATGCTTAAAAAAGTATCACTTTACAGTCACATGACTTTCTCTACCTATTATTATTTATTAACACATTTTGTTGAAAGTAAGTTAGATAGAGAAGACTGAATTGATATTCAGATGTTTAAAAACTGGGTCACTATATGCTAGCCTGGAAATTTCAAACTCTTTTCATGACATTGCGAGGGACTACTTAGTAGTGACAAAGTATTGAACATTCAAACATATAGCAATGGTTATCTCAAAAACAGCTGATGCCACAATAAAGTTTATTTAAAATATAATTGTGTACTTTAAAACTATCTACACCTTTTGTGTGATAAGTTTGTTCTGTCTCACATAGTTTAGTGACACAAAATTCCTTCTGAATAAAGAGGACTCTAGAAACTATTACCCAAACATTTAAAATATACATTTTATTTGTTTTTGCAAATATAAGGTGCATTCAAAAAGAAACGAGCCGAGACATAATTACAGGTATAGTCCCCCTGCTCGAACGGTTACCATGGATTTATCTTTGTTAATAGAAACCTCTCAGATAATGCACTGATTATTCTTGTAAGAGTGAAAGGCGATCTGTCGCGCTTCCTTTTCCTGTGCAAAGCACCAATGAGTGCATCACTTCAGCCAATGGAATTTGCAGGAATCACAAATGACAGATTTATGTTCACTCCACATGGAGTAATCAGTGCTTTATCTGAGAGGTAGCTATTACCAAAGATAAATCCATGGTAACCATTTGAACTGCGTGACTATACCAGTAACTGTATGTTAGAAGTATTGTCCGTGGCTATTGAGACACCTGTCTCACTGTGACACAAGGTGGTAAATGGCTGTCTGATAAAAGTCCCAGGGCTGTGATGTGAGCCAGTTCCACACGCACAGCTGGACGTCTTCCAAGATGAATCATTTGCCCCTCAGAGCCTTGATCGCTTGGCGAAGGTTGGTCAAGGATTGTGAGTAATGCTGGGCATTCACTGTTGTCTCTTCTGCAGGAAGTGTATCAGAAGGGGGTCATCTTGGTCGGAGAACGTCAGCATAACCTTTCCTGCACTTGTGTGCATGGCCTTAGCTTTTTTTGGTAGTGGTGACCCTGGATGCTTCCACTGGAGACTTTGTTGTTTTGATTCTGGTTCGAAGCGATGACACCATGACTCATCTCCAGCCACCACTCGTGCCAGGAACTAATTCCATTCCCTAGCATAGTGCTGCAGATGACCAAGACAGTGGGCTATTCGACATGCTTCCTGGTGTGGTTGAAGACTGTGGGGTACCCATTGAGAACACACTTTGCGCAAGAGCAGTCGTTCCTTCATGATGGTGTGAACACTTCCGATGCTTAATCCAACCTTGGCGGCTATGGCTTTCACTATCACTTGGCAGTCCTGGGTAACAAGTGCATCAACCAACTGGTGTCATTGGTAATGCAGTGTGCTGCTCCAGACCATGCATCATCAGCTAATGACATCCATCCTCCCCTGAAGCGCTTGTGAAATTCGTCGATGAATGTTCGTTCCCCCTACTCCTTCCGCTGCCAGAAAACGAACAACATTGCTTTGCTCTTCTTTTGATGCCTCCATTTCACTGTTTACAACACGACTGGCAGCATTGGATGATTGAGGCATGCTGCTGCTAGCTTTGTATAGTCATGTGACATGCACATGTGCCCTCTAGCTGTGAACTCAACGCTCTGGTCGGAACAACACGTTGTTACACACACCAAGATATTACCATCCTGTCACCAGTTTGTACATACCAGACTCGGCTCGTTTCTTTTTGAACACTCCTTATATCTGAAATATAAGGTATTTTAATCTAAATTCTTTAAGCCATTTTTGAGGAAATCAAACATTGCAAATATCTACCATGTAAAGGTAGTTTGAAATGGTGGGAAGTTCTAGAAAATCTTTGTGTCACATCTTTGGTAAATGTTGAACTTAATTTGATTTTTAGGTTAACACTGTTTGCAGGATACATCATGCAAACACTTTTAGAAAAGCTTCCTTTTTTATTGTAAGGTTCAGAGGACCTCAAAACATTTTATTTTTTGTTAAAATTTAGGTATAATTTTTGGATTGAATGCAATACATTCTCTATTTATTGTGTATGCATAAGAGAAAGTAAACTTGTGTGTTTACATCAGTATTTTTGCTTAATAAGTAGGGCTCGGAAGTTTAGTCAAAAATTTGTGACGTTACACCACTTGCAAAAGTTAAAGGCATATGAACGCTGGCCATTGCTCAAGCACTGTTGCCAAGCATTTTGGGTGTGCCGGCAGAGATTCTGTACATAGCACGTTTTACATGCCAGCAAAGATTCTGCCTATTTTCCCTGTAATTAAACAGCGCATTTCATATTCCTAAAACATTAAAATCTTACCGTGAAACATGTCACAGCTGTGGAACAGCAGCACAGTTTCCAATCCAGTAACTTGTTTTCCAACTTCGTGGGTCTCTCCCAGAGATTGATATACAGACACACTCCCTTTTTCTGAGGATGAAGCTCCTTCACTACAATTTGTGACACTGTATGTGCACTACCTACACCACAAGCCTTTACAGTTAATTGCTGGGTTTTTCAAAAATCTGCCCTTGCCCTATATTCTGGATTGGAGAGCTTCCATAAAAAATTTGTTCATATTAAATATAATTTTTCTACCCTGAGAATGAATCACTTCACATTTATTGATCAAAAAATCACTTGTTCCAGCTTCGAGGAACATGTTTATGCACTCAGATTACAAACACTGGAGAAAAGATATGTGTGTAATAATAATTTAATGTAATATACTAATATTTCAGCTTGAATTGGACTCACGACTTAACAATGCTGTTCACTTTAACAAAATAACAAACCCTACTCTGAAAACGAACTGATCATTAACTCTGTCTGTTTCAAACTGCGAGCAGTAGGTGTACTGATTACATAGAAAATGAAGCTAGCTACAGTGAAGCAATGACTATTACACAAATATAAATATTTGTAACAAAAGGCTTCACTGATATTAAGAAAATGGTGTTAATTCTTCTTTCTAATGGAGATCGATTTCAAAAACAGATTGGTTTCATCATCAGTCAACTTCTTAGTCAATGCCGATTTATCAGTTTGTTTATACTTAATGTTACGAAAATGTTCTTTCGTTCTGGTTTCCAAATTACATTTCGTCTTTCCAATATAAACCTGATCACAATCTAAACAATTAAATTGATAAATACCAGATTTTTTATTATTAGAAATTTTAACCTTATTTAGAAAAATGTAGTAAATTTTTAATACTATATTTATTTTGAGGAACTAGGAATGTTGTTGTTTTTCAGGCTTATCTATGTTGAATCGATGGATGTTGGGTAACCGTAACCATACAAAAGATAAAATGTGCATCACTCGCATTCTAAGTATTGCAGAGATGATTTTTGTACAGTCATGATCAGAAAATAAAATTCATTCTTATTTTGAGATTGGTATCTGTAATTTTCAAATATTAATATCCGAGCATAGTTAATAAGATAATGTTCTCAGTTCAGGCGTGTGATGTGTGTACCACATTCAGGAGAGCTGGAAGGAGGAGCAAGCTTAAGATTTGCTGGAATCTGCAGTACGGCCCGCCTCCATATGCCTTTAACTTTTGTGAAGATTATAGTTGTTCACAAGGTACAGATTGCCAACTGAGTCATCAACTGGTACTGTTGGTGGAAGCTCGTGCCAACCAGAGATGGAATACTTCTACAGGTGCAGCAGAAACTGAAATGCATTCTCCAGAAAAATATAGGATACTTCACTCTGTGTAAAATTTGTGATGAACTACAAGGTTCTAGAGAAAATTTAATGCACAAAAAGAAAACAGTAGCATCTCCTTTTGGTTTAAATATGTCCCAGTCATATCATGCGATGTAGAGAGAGGCTTTTCCCAACACAGAGCATGTCATAAGGAGAACAGAACATCGTCGTTTGAAACCTTCAAAATATATATTGTTCACTGTAACAAGGCATATGCACAGACATAATGTAGTATTGTCACAACGAATTACTTTTCATTTACTGTGCATATTGTAAATATTGATTCTTTTGTTCATATTCATTTATCTGGAAAAGATAAGTTTGTTTTGTATAATTTATGAATAAACGTGCAATATATTCTATGACACTTTGTCGTATGACTACATTTGATAGATTACTATTGCCCGTGACCTTGGTTGTTTGAGTACATGCGGGACTGCATGGCACTCAATCCCCTCCCCTATGTTTAAGAGATGCAGGTAGCGTGTAACCCCAACACTACCAAGCTGTTGTATTGTTTTTGTTAAGCTAAACTTCTGGGCCCTATTTATAAGTTAGTTCAAAATGTGAGATTTTTTGAGATAGAATACATAATACATGACATAATATTTCTTGCACTTATTGATAAAATTAACTATTTTTATTAATTCATTTATATTACAAAACAGTCAAACAATTAACACATGTTAAATTTTCGAGGGGGTATCGTAAAGTTTTAATTATCACCCTTTAAAAAATCTGATAGAGAGTTTGTGTTGATATGTGCTTATTAGTTCTCTATGTAGTCACCATCCAAATTTACACATTTTTTTCCAGCTTTTCTTGACCTTCCGAATACCTTGATTGTAGAAGTCTGCAGAATTTGCTTTAAACCACTCTTACACTTCATTAATGACATCATTTGTGTTGTCAAATCGACAACCACGCAACGGATTCTTCATTTCTGGGAACAAGAAAAACTCACTTGGTGTGAGATTGGGCAAATAAGGTGGATGCTGTAAGGTCTCAAAGCCACATTCCCTTTTTTTGTCAACTGCAACTTCAGATGAATGAGCTGGTGCATTGTCAGCCAGAAGACGAACAACTTTGGATAGATAATCTGTAAGGATGACTCCACGACAGTCCCAGAAAACTGAAAGCATGACCTTCCAAGCTGACTTTTGCACCTTTGCCTTTTTGGGAGGGGGTAATCAGCATGTTTACATTCCATGTTCATGGTTTTTGTCTCTGGATCATACTGATAGATCCAAGATTCATCCATGGTTACAAGACAATAAAAAAAGTCATCTTCATCCAGTTCCAACAGCATCTTTCATCTTGAAAGGTCACACCGTGTTTGTTTTTGGAAAGGGGTTAGCAAACGTGGAACCCACCGTGCAGACACCTTAGACATGTGCAGTTTGTCATGAATAATTTTGCACATACTACCATAACTAAGATGTGTCTCATTCATGATTGAGGTGAATGATGGATGGTTGCTCGTCTGTCTTCCAGTATTAAACACTCCACATTCTTCACTGTGACAGCATCGTCTGTCATTGACGGTCTACCAGGTCTTGGCTCATCTGTCAGGGACATGTGACCAGTTTAAAAATTCCTTTTTCACCTCACAATAGTGTCATACGAAGGGTAATCATTTCCATAAACAGCCATCATCTCATAATGGATTTCCGGGCAGTTTTGCCCTTCAAATGCAGGAACTAGATCACACTACGAGCCTCAATTTTCTCCATCTTACACCTCAGTCACTTCTGGCACTCACTGAAAAAAAACAAGGACTCAAATTACTGAAACTACCAACATTATGTCCCGAGTGATGTCCCGATGATACTGAAAAATTTTCATCACTCTAGCATAAAAACTACCGGGTGATAAAACTTTAAAACACCCCCTTGTATATTGAAGAAATAATCCATTCAGAATTAATCCTTTTAAATACAACTCCTGTATATGGATGTTTTAATTAATTAGAGTCAAATGAAAAATTAAATACCACAGCTGGGATTTGAACCACTGATCTGATTTTCATCCAGTGACTCTAACCCCTTGACCGTCCATGGCATTGAATTTTTCAGTTGACTAATTAATTAACACAATATTGAAGTAAAATGTACTAAAGCTGGCTAAAATGTAAATATTTATCCATTGTAACAGAAAAAGCTCATGTCATATTTTTCCAAATATTTTTACATCATTTTTGACATATGCTAATATCATACACATTTCATAATGCGCTAAAGTGATTTTTAAATAACAAATCTACCTAATGACTTTATAATTCAAATAATTTGTGACCAGGAAGGACATTTTGATGTTACTGCACAAACTTTCTATACTCCTTATTTTTGCAAACTATTCTTACAGAATCTTATTTCTCTATCTACTTTTTATTAATAGAGATTATATGAAAAGAATGGAGGAATCTTCTGAGAGCTCATATCTGTTATTGTGGAGGTGACCTAAAATCTTAAGAAATGTGAGCCTGAAATTGCTTGGATTTTATCAACATTTCGCAATAATTGAGGATTTTCATTCAAGAGAATAAAATGAAGCATTATGATGATACATTTATGAGATAACCAGTTCTACAACTTGTTAACTGCTGTTATTGCAATACACTCATATGATAGAGAACCTGTGTTAATTTGTTAGTAGTAACATTCATATAACATATAGTTATAACATAAAGAAATGCACAGCTTAAAGTTGGTGCTAGAAAAAGTACTCAGTTCTTTATGCTAAAAAAGGGAACAGAAAGCTAGCTAACTCAAAGAAAAGAAACTGCACATATTGCTGCAGCTACTACTTGACAGAGCGTTGAGGCATACTGACCTCCAATGACAGGCGCTGCATTCATTTCTTATCTTGTAGATTAGAAGAGTGAAATATTAGTAACTTGTCATACAGTAAGTGACGAAACACAGATATGGAACTCACAGGCTGTGTGTATCTGACATGAAAGGTTAGCCAGTTTTTATATCATGGGTGCATAGTAATAAAAGTAACCGTAATGATTATAAATCAGAGGTGCCAACGAGTGTAGCTGAGGGTGGCTTCCCTCCTTTTCCCCTTCTTCAGTTTTTCGTTTAGTGGCATGGGTACAGGGAAACAGCTAACTGGCATTGGCTATTGCGGTACATCTATACCCCTTTGTGTTTTAAAACAAATGCAAGAAAGTGATGGACAGTCAACATGTCCCATTACAGAGCCTGACATCAACAAATTATTAGCCAAGAAGAATAAGAACTCCACTTAAATTATGAATTAATAATTATTAACATGTGGCTATAAAAGTATAATTCACAATGACACACATTATGCACATAAAAATATGAAAAATAATCTAACAATCCACCACTGAATCTTCTGCACACTCTTCCTCTCCCCAATACCTATTATGTCACCTGCAAAGCTTAACTAGGAGGGGGAAAAGGTAACCACCCTGTTTCCCCTCAATGACACCACTGTTTTAAATGCATTAAATATGTATCCACGTTAATTATTTTTCGTTATATTTTTCAAAAAATGAAAATGAAGCTAAGCAGCCATGTCCTCTGCAATTTCCATAATGCGGAAATACAGGAAGAAAAAATCAACTAAATTAGTTTCTACACTTTTGGATAGATACAAACTGAAAAATTCAATGCCATGGACAGGATTTGAACCACAGATCTCCTGGTAGCTCTTACCCATTGAGCTACCATGGCCAATGTGCTGTCATGACATTACATTCCTCAATTGGCTCATATATTTTTTCAGACCAGACAGAAACCAGGAGATCCGTGGTTCAAATCCTGGCCATGGCATGAATTTTTGAGTTTGACTCTATCTATCCTAAACCTTAGCCTATACACAGCTAGTGTGAAGGAACAATTAATTTCTATCAATTAAATAATAATAGGAGTTTGATGATGAAGCCTGAGACTCAAGTACTTACAATAGTAAGTCACCACAAACGGTGTATCTCGAATATAAGAGCCTCTAGTAGTTTACTAGTAAAGTATATGAATCCATTGGAGAATTTAATGTCATGACGGCACGTTGTTCGTGGTAGCTCAATGGGTAAGAGTGACTAGACGGAAACCAAAAGATCCATGCTTCAAATACCGGCCATGGCATTGTATTTTTCAGTTTGACTCTATCTATCCAAAACCTTAGCCTATACACAGCTAGTGTGAAGGAACAATTAATTTCCATCAGTTAACTTAAATAATAAGAGTTTGACAATGAAGCCTAGGACCCAAGTACTTCGATAGTAATTTGCCACAAAGGGTGTATCTAGAATATGAGAGCCCCTATTGGTCTACCGGGAAAATATATGAGTCAGTTGGTAAGAGCGACTGGATGGAAACCTGTTGTAATTTACGTCCTCCAACGTTAAGTCATATTGGACGATGAATGGAAGGAAGAAATGATGCTCAAACGAGCCCAGGGTCCATGGAGCAGAGAGTTACCCGATATTTGTCTTTCAGGATAAGGGAAAACCCCGGAAAAACCTTATCCAGGTAACTCAACCTGACCGAGATTCGAACTCGGGACCTCTTAACGTGAGGCAGACATGCTACCATTTACGCTACCGAGGCGGGCGTCTTCTGTGGTTCAAATCCTGGCCATGGCATTGAATTTTTCAGTTTGACTCTTATCCGAAACCTTAGCCCATATACAGCATCATCAATTAACTTGAATAAGAGTTTGACAATGAAGCCTAGGACCCAAGTACTTACAATAGTAAGTCGCCACAAATGGTGTATCTCAAATACGAAAGTCCCTAGTGGTTTACAGGGAAAATATACGAGTCAGTTGGAGAATTTAATGTCATGACAGTACGTTGGTCATGGTAGCTCAATGGCAAGAGCGACTGGATGGAAACCAAGAGATCCATGGTTCAGATCCTGGCCATTGGCAGTGAATTTTTCAGTTTAACTCTATCCGAAACCTTAGCCTATATACAGCTAGTGTGAAGGAACGATTTAATTTCCATCAATTAACTTCTACACTTTTGTTATTAATAATGATTGCAACTATAGGAATTACATGGTAATATAACTAACTTTCTAGTGTGATCAATCTGTACACCGGGAATAATTTCTAAAAGGGTGATACACTCAACTGGCAAAGGCTTAATGTGAAATATATCATTAGCAATGTACTGTCACTGGAAGGTGTCTATTGTCAATTATCATATACAAATCATCAACCTCCAGCTTCTTGTTTCAGTCCATCACTTTTCCCAATAATTATCAATTCTTTTAGTCTTTTAGTAACATAAAAACTGTCATTAATGGAAAGCTTTTCTTATTAAATAATTTTTGTAATTACGGAAGTATATTTTGATACAACTAATTTTCTGAAGCATATTCAACATGTACAAATAGGCTATTGCTGTAATATAAAGCACATGATTTAAATGCATCACAATGTTAAGCTATAAGAAATTGTGTATATAATTTCAGATACTATTATTGCAATTACTAATGAAGCACGATCACATCATGATGAATCTGAATGAAAATATAAATAAAAAATAACAACATATTCATAGTTTTACTTTACATCACCTTACATAAAATAAATATGCTCCCCCCTCCTGACAAGTTACTGAATGATATGCATTATGCCACAGGAAGACAGCTTTGAGAGTTGTGATATATTTCAGCCGGGAGCAATGCTGGCAGTGTGTGTGACGTCAGGCAAGAGCCGTATATTACCAAGTTGTCTATATAAATGGCGCTGTGATTTCAAAATTTAAGGGTTCAGTCAGGTTTAGCAAGCTCGATGACAACAATGTAGCTGCCACGTACCAAATGGAACTGTTAAATTTACAATGTGACGATTTATTGGAGGACAAATATACACACAAGAAAGAGTTGTCTGATTTTTACAAGAATGTTCCACAAACCAGATTTCTTAGGTTGTATTCACTTGCCGCATGGACATTGTGTATGTTTGGCTCGACATATGTGTGCGAACAGTTTTTTTTCTGTTATGAAATTAGCTAAGTCCAAACCCCAAAGTACCTTGTTGGATCACAATCTAACATGCAGTCTTTGATTACAAATTTCCTAGACATTACATCCTGACATTGATAAACTAGTTAAAGAAAAACAGAACAGAAAGTGTCAGAAAATGTCCACATAGTTCTGTTCTGAGTAGGTCTCCTCTAACATGCAGAGAAAATTACTTTGTTTTATTTTATTTACTTTATGACATGCCTGACCTTCAGATAAACTACGAGTTGAAGTTTTATATATTTTCTCATAGCACAGAGCCAAAATGTAATTGTTTATAAACTTATCAGTTGTGTAATTAAAGCAGTCAGCATTAATATTACAACACCCAAGATGTAAGTTGTAAATATTATTAATACCCGATTCATTTCCTGTCTTTCCTACGCTGTCAAAACCCCAACAGATGAAACTATTTCCTTCCTCTTGGGCAGCAGAAATCAGTGCGGTGATGACACATGCTAACCTGCCTTTCGTTTGGGGGTATATTTGGCGGTTAGAGTTGACAGAGCTGACGTCACACCACCACTACCTGTCTTCCCCTGCATTATGCAAAACATGCCATGGAAATGAAAGATAAACCGCAGTTCTGCTGACTTTGATTAATCAATGTACCTGGAAGATTAAGTGCTATAGATACAATCCCAGACAATTTTTCAGCAGTAAATACTGAGAGATCACAAAGGTATTTTGATTCCCTCTTCTCACATCGTATATATACGATGCCAATGTACAACACATTGATGTCCAGAAGACATGATTGTATCTGAACAGATTGTACATACACTGAACTTACCATGTATGTGCAATAGGCTCATGTAAACATCTCTGCTGTTTGCATATTTTCTGGTATGCCTCCTCGCTTTGTCATGTAGCACTGGTGCAAATTGATCATTATGGCACAATAAGTGTCTCTGCTTAACCACAGTAAAGGGGATGGAGTCATTTTGGATGGCACACTTCTTTGGATAACCAGTGTCAATGAAAGTAAATGTGGAAGGTATCATTTTACCTCAATTGCTATAATAATGTATAATAAAAAGCTACTATTATATACACTATTAAAATATGCACTACAGTATTTAAGTTTTTTTTTCATATAACTTTGCCTCTGAGATTTACTAAATTCCCCTTTACTCTAATTAGCTAATGCTTTTGATGCCATAGGTGGTGCAATGTACAAAAAATCTAGTTCAAAGCAAGGTTAGCAGTAAAAGTCATATAAACCAATATGTCACCAATACCATCATGCACCTGCTATTGTCAGTCATTCAGAGAGACAGGTTTGAAGCAAAGGACCTTCCTTTTTATTTATTTTAAGAATTAACATGCATTCCAGATAAATTAACTCTGTGACGTAATATATTTAATTCATACGGCTATGAAAATATAAATTTGACAATTCTCTTCGAACATATTAAGATATATCATGTTAAATAACGAACTCATTTTTACTGCACAACAGTGTCAGCAGCTAATGAGAGGCGATTAGATGATGTGAGCACTAAGTGAAATGGGGCAAGCTCATATGAAACACGGATTACAAATACGGTATGCGCCAAAATATGCAGTACCCATTTGTGCGCAGTGTGCATGTGCACACCTGGTTGCATGTTGTTACATTGCCATGATATATAGTTAGTTTTGTAAAGAATGTTGTACTCTGTCATTGGAAGTGACAATGGGTCTCACGACGGAGGAAAAAGTGTTTATAGTGGAGTATTATTTTCGCTCGAACGGAAACGTTTATCAAGGCGGGCCGAGTTTAAAGTTAGTGATGGAATAATATCATGAACACTTCAATAAGCAACACAGTTATGCCATCTGTTGTTAAAAAATTTCGTCGTACTGGTAGTGTATTGTGTCAATGCAAGGGAAGGTCTGGTAGGCCAGTAACTGTGCTAATAACTCGACAGTCTATAGCTATTAAATATGTAAAATATGAAGCTATTAACAATGAAACAAACACATAATATGCAAATATAACAATTTGTAACTTAAAACTTCACTTATCTTATAAGAAATGATTATACTTTTCTTATAAATGGTCCGGGATCGCGATTTCATGAAAACTTTTATACATTCTCAGCCGGAAACAACAAAGCTGTCGTCATCGTTACAAACGCTAGATGTAACTAGCTAAGTACATCTAAGTAAGATGAAACTAGATGACAGATGACAATCAAATCCGCATAGGTATAGAGCAGTGGTCTTCATGACATGCTAAAATGGGTATTGAGTAAGCAGTGCACCAGCGAATGCACTATAGTGTGGGAGGGGAGGGAAGAAAGAGGCAACGTGTTAGCTTGTGGGGTGGTAGTATAGGCTCGTTAGTTATCTGTGTATGGACGTTGTTTACAAGATGGCTACATGTTCACGAAGGTCTTTTACATCTATGTTATTTAAACCTTCAAGAGAGCAGGCATATTTTTTTACACCATTTGATAATGCTTCACGTTGTTTAAGATGCAATAAGGTCCTGAATGTCATACGAAAATATAATCTCCAGCACCATTATGGCACTTGTCATTCTAGTGATCACGACAAACTAGAACGTGCTAAACGAATCACAATGCTGGAGCAGTTACAGGACACCAGCAGACAGTTACAATATGGTTATTGTTATTATTGTTTTGTCTGTCGTGATTATCATCATCATTGTCGTCATCGTCATCATCATCATCATCATCATCATTATTATGTAGTTCTATACGACACAGCATTAATAAGACTATCTTAAAGTATATTATATATTTGTGTTAGCCTGTTAATTTCCTAAGAGAAACAGCTCAATAAGTGGTATCCTAATTACATAAAATATACCTATTTATTTAAATACATGTGAACATTGTATGTTTCGATTGTCTCTGAATGTGACTAAGGAGTCGTATGACACTATGCAAAAGCCACCATTGCACCACTGCTTACCCGTCAACAGTTCCGAGTCCTGGAGCGTGCATGCGGGTGCATGCTGCTGCTGATCACTACAATAGACCAAGACTGTTTGCAGTGCCGAATCCCCTCCGAAAAAAGAAAAAATCAAACTCCTTTACCACCTCCATGTTTTGGTCATTTAATACCATTTTTCATCTTTTCTCATCAGCCATCTTAAACACTACTCTTTTTGACTTGTTATAATCCCCCATTCCTTACAGTAGCTGCTAATTTCATTTATTGCTCTCTGTAATCCTATTGCTGTTATAATGCTATTACCAAGTCATCTGCAAATAGTAGCCCTGGTATTGCCTTGTTCCTAACAATTGAGCAATGATTGTTACTTTTTTCAACCCTTTCTATTATACCATCAATAAACAAATTGAACAATGCAGGGCTAAGTTTACAACCTTGTCTTAATCCTATTTTTTATTCCACTAATTCCGTTAGCCCATTCTTATCTACTCTAGTTCCAAAATTTATTCCCTCATTAAGTTTTTCTAAACTTACAATAAATTTAATGCTGACTCCTTTCTTATGTAATTTCCACCATAGTGACTTTTGTTTTGTTAGTAAGTTGGAGAATGCTGAGAGGTATGAAACAATTAGCATCTTAACTCTCGAGTAGTCGCGTGGGCTACATATGTAGCCCAGCCATTTTGTTTTTGCAAGTGCGCATTTCCTTCTGCTTTTATAGTGCTGGTGGTTTTGGTAGCTTTTTGATGCAACGTGTTCTAAATGGTTAGTTGGCTATAATATGTTTTAGCAAGACAGTATTTTTTTTATTTGCGATTAAACTCAGTTGCACACAGCTGGGCTAAATATGTAGCCCATGCGACCACTAATGTAACAGTTTTTGAAATGGCTACTAAGAGTAAGGTCACATCAGTGCGATCAGTGCCATGTGTATTGTTTCTGCAAATCAGAAATATAAGAAAATGAAACAACGCTTGTTTCTTGAGACAATATCCTGGGTATCCATAAAGCCTTAAATAGCAAGAAGAGCTGAACACTATCAGCCTC
Source organism: Mantis religiosa (assembly GCA_030765055.1). Taxonomy (NCBI): domain Eukaryota; kingdom Metazoa; phylum Arthropoda; class Insecta; order Mantodea; family Mantidae; genus Mantis; species Mantis religiosa. The sequence continues at coordinate 108,423,289 of CM060959.1, forward strand.
ACTAAGATTGCGTGCTAAGATTAGTCTCGGAATTGAAGATGCTCGCAGAACAAAAGCACACAGCTTCACAACAAGGTAGGTGTGGTGCTACTTATGTGGGAAAAAACAAGGATAAATCTCCCAGGAGGAGTTGCTGCATGTGTCAAAGAAAGATTTGCAATAATCATTCCACAGCAGTGTATAAAAAGTGTCTACAAGAAGCATTGTAAACCAAATAGTAATTTTGTTCTTGTGCCATATTTTGAGACTATTACTACACATTCATATGTTGATTGCCGGAGCAATGTAAACATTTAATACATTTTGTATCAGTTATTGTTGTTTTCACTACTGTTAATTTGATTAATATGATTCAGGAATGTAAAGGAGCACTATAAATGAGTTTACCGTGTATTTTACATGATACATAGTATACTTTAATTTAATATCAAATTATCTTGAAACAGTTCATAAAATTCAATTTGAATGTCAGTAAACACTATAAAGAAATAAAGGAATATCCCAGAAGGTTATTAAAACAATTATAAACAATGCATAAAGTAAATTTTATACGGGTTACATATGTAGTAGTGTGAAGTATTATTTATACGGATTCTAATCCAGAGACTGTCACACAGCCTCAACATATTCTGCAGTCCAAGAGTTTTTAGCCTATTTGTTTTGTTTAGGTTAAAAAGTTTCCTTTTCACCAAATGTATTATCATTTGAGAAACTTTTGCTGTATTTAATGACCTTTTACAATTAAAAAATGAACAAAAGACTTATTTACTGCATTGAATAAACAGTACACTCAGTTTTATGCATAGACTTTTAAAACCATTTTAAGGTAAATTCCCAAGCTTCCTATGTGATGAGAAACATAGTGGAATAAACACTATAGCTTCTGAATAATAATGAAAGAAATTAATTTTTATTTTATTGGTTCTCTCCTGCATAACAGATGACAAGTTACATAGCACTTACCACACTGTTTCACGTAGAACATGTGTTGTTGACCCTTGCCCACATCAATTGCTACTAGTTAAATATACTTATGTAATAGAGTGGTGAGTAAATTGTTCCAGCTTTTGCCCAATCTAAGAAACCTGCTTCAGAATATTTAATATGAATGATGTTTCGATATGTTTTTGTTATATTATTTTGCAAATAGATTCTTTGTTTAGAAAATATAGCTATAAAAGCTATTAGTTGAAAGACTCATATAATCACTTGTAATATTTAATAATAGCAATTTTGATACAAAATTAAACAAACTTATTTCACTTTTCATTCCTTCCAAAATGCTGAATAAGTTGACTCATATGTCATAAGGCCATAAATGTAACACATAAAGCTGTTGAAGCATTCAAGTAGCTCTACCACCATGAAGATGTGTTTGATGTGGTCACATCAAATACAAAGGTCTTAACATTTCATACAGCTGCAGTGTCAAGGCCGGACTTTCAAAGCGAGGGAAGCTCCAAATAATAATTTTCATTAAAATAAGAGACAATAATGACTCAAAGAACTGAGGCTACTCTTTGGTACTCTTTACTTTGTACGGTCACATGTAGGTCTAGTGGCAAGGCCTGACTTTCAAAGCGAGGGAAGCTCCAAATAAGAATTTTCATTAAAATAAGAGACAATAATGACTCAAAGAACTGAGGCTACTCTTTGGTACTCTTTCCTTTGTACGGTCACATGTAGGTCTAGTGGCAAGGCCTGACTTTCAAAGCGAGGGAAGCTCCAAATAAGAATTTTCATTAAAATAAGAGACAATAATGACTCAAAGAACTGAGGCTACTCTTTGGTACTCTTTACTTTGTACGGTCACATGTAGGTCTAGTGGCAAGGCCTGACTTTCAAAGCGAGGGAAGCTCCAAATAAGAATTTTCATTAAAATAAGAGACAATAATGACTCAAAGAACTGAGGCTACTCTTAAGTACTCTTTCCTTTGTACAATCACATGTAGGCCCTTCTTGCATTGCAAAACTGCTCACACTACAAGCAGACATATTCCTGCTTCCACTCTCCATTCAAACGTTCCAATTATTCCTGCAGTTGGCCCAGACTGCATGAACTGGTAGCCTAAAATGGAGGAAGTATGGAATTCACACACTTTTGCTAATAACTTAAAATTTCACAAGAATTTCCTATTTGTCACCACTACATACAATCAATATAAAATACTATTGCTAAGGCTACAGAGACTTCATGTGACAAAATTTGTCAGTGCTTCCTAACTAATGAAGAGTTGCGATTGCTTCTGGAAAGCTACGAAGCATAGTATTCAAAATAAATAACAGAAATATTCAGCATTGAATGAGCTCACAGAACTGCCCACTCAAATCTAAGCAGCTATCAAATTGTCTACAGCACCACAGATGTTCACAATTAAATTTTGAAAATGCATCCAGAGCAAATAAAATATTGTTTGACATGAATTATCTTGTTTTTCTTGGCTTTCTCCTGAAATTCCTAAGAAAACGACACTTCCAGTACTTCATTGGATGATTCACCACTGTATAACTGCATGCAGACTGTAAATTATTTTGTCTTGCTCTGTAAGTGGCTCTAATATAGAGGCCATACAAAACATCAAGGATGATAGTTTGTTTCATATGGCTTAAGAGCTGTTGCCTACTCTTAATTAAACATATCCATGAATTTTCTCAAAATAGTAGTTAAAGTATGACATTTTTTACCCAACTTGCAGCCACAACTAAGAGCTAATATGCTGGTTGCACGGTTCAGACTATCACCAAAAGAGAAATACTCTAACAACCGCTTCCCATTCTCATTGCAACCACAACCACAGCAACCACCAACGCCATGCCACCACCACCACGAACACGACTGCAACAGTCACCAACTCCACCACCTCGACCACCATGACCACATTCACCACCATGAACACCACGACGGCCACAGCCACCATGACCACCACCATCACCACCATGACCGCCACAGCCACAAACTCGACCACCACGACCACCATGACCACATCCACCACCATGAATACCACAACGACCATAGCCACTATGACTGCAACAGCCACCACGACCACCTCAGCTACCACGACCACCACGACTGCCTAAAGTCACCACCACGACCACCAAGACCTCCACCACCACCACGACCAAGACCACCACGAAGACAATGTCCACGGCCTACTCCAATACCGCCTACACCACGACCACTGCCAGAATGACCACAGTCTTAACAGCCTTCAATTAAAAGACTAATGATTATGCTACCTTTGCACAGTCAAAATACTGCGGCCCCTCAAAATATTTTCAGTGAGCAGGTTAGATCTCTTAAATATATTCAAGAAACCATGTTTTTAATAAACAGGCGAGAAGTTAGCAGCTTTTATTCGATCAACACATCTTCTTAATTGGCCGCCACCACCATCACAAGCACCACGACCGCCACCACCACCACCACCGCAAACATCACGACTACCACAATCACCACTGCACCCACAACGATCACCACGACAACCACGACCTCCACCGCCACCACCACGACTACCATGAGCACCACTACCACCGCCACCACGACCACCAGGAGCACCACGACCACCACCATCACGACCACCACGATCACCTGCGCTAACAACATGACCACCACAACCACCACCAAAACAACCACGACCACCACCACTATGACTACCACGACTACTGCCGCCCCCAGGACGACCACGACAACCTCAGGCACCACGACCACCACGAATACCACGACCCCCACCACGACCGCCACAGCCACCACTCAAACCACCACGACCGCAACCACCAAGACCAACACGACCACCTCAATAACCACCACCAACACAATAACCACTGCCACCACCAACACCTTCACGACCACCACCATCCCCAGCTCAACCACCACCACCATCACGACCACAACGACCACCACAACTACGAATGCCACGAGCACCACTACCACGACCATCACTACCACCACGATCGCCACCCCCAGCACCGCCAACACCACCTCCACAACGACCACCACCACGATCGTAGCCTACACCACCACCGCCGCCCGCACGACCACCACCACGACTCTCACCACCACCACGACCCTCAGCACCACCACGAATACCACGACCGCCACCGCCACCTCCACGACCACCACGACCACAAGAACCACCAACACCACCACGAAAACCAGGATCGCCACCACGACTAACACCACAACCACCACCATCACAACCACCAGCGCCACCACCATGACGACCCCCATCAAGACCGCCAATGACACTACGATCACCACGGCTGCCACAGCCACCGCGACCAAGACGACCTGCACAGCCACAACGAACACCACGAACACCTCCACCACCAAGACCACCACTGCCCGCAGTATGACCACCACGACCACCACCAACACCAAGACTACCACGACAGCCACCGCCACTAGCACCACCACCACCACCACCACCACCACCAGCGCGACCACCACGACCACAACGACCGACAATGCCACCGCCACCACCACGACCACCACGAACACAATCACCAAAACGTCAAACACGACCGCCACCCCGACCACCACGACCACCTAAACGACTACCAAGAACACTACCACCACGACCGCCACGCCACTACCACGACCATCACAACCACCACGAACACCAAGAAAACCACGACCACCACGACCACCACGACCACCAAGACCAACACCACAGACGCCACAACAACCACCGTCACTACCATGACTTCCACGACCACCACCGCCCCCAGCTTGACCACCATGACCACCACCACCATAACGACCACAACGAACACCAAAACAACGACCGCCACGACCATCATTGCCACCACGACCGCCACAGTCCTCAACACGACCACCACGACCTCCACCACCACCACGAAAACCACGACCATCACGACTGCCGCCGCCACCACGTCATCCAGAACTACCACGACCACCTCAGCCTTCACGACCATCACGACCACCACGACTACCACGACCACCACCTCCACAAAGGCGAGAGCTACCACCACGACCACCACGATCACCACCACGACCAGCACGACAAACACTACACCATGACCACCACGAACACCACCATCGCCACGACCATCATCTCCACGAACGCCAACACACCGGCCACCACGACCACCACTTCCACTACCGACACCACAGTCTCCACCCCGATCACCGCCACCACGATGGAGACCCCACCTCTGCCGCCACCACGACCACCACCATAACCAATACTACGACCGCCAAACGCCACCGCAGGTACAACTACAACAACCACTACCGCCACCGCCACCACCACGATCAAACAAACGCCACCACCACCTCCACGACCACCACAACCACAAGAACCACAACCACCACCACCACCACCACCACGACCAACACAATCGTCACCACGACCATCAACATCACAACCGCCACCGCACGCACAACGACCAGCACGACCAGTGCGAAAGCCACCGCCACCACCACGACCTCCACGACCGTCACCGCGAATACCACGAGCACCACGGCCGCCACCAATAAACCTCGATCACAACGTCCACCGCCACCTCGACCACAATGACCACCACGACCACCAACGCCACCACCACGCCCACAAGGACCTCCACGGCCGCCTCCGCCATTACCACGAACGCCACCTCCAGAACTGACCCCACGACCACCACTACCACAACGACTACCACGACCACCACGACCTCCATGACCATCGCCAGAACCACCATGAGCACTACCGCTACCACCACGACCATCAGAACTATCACCGCCATTACCACGACCACCACGGCCACTTCAAACGCCACCGCCAGAACCACTACCACGACCTCCCCGACTATAACCACGACCACCACGACCATCATCGCCACCACTACCACCACCACAGCCACATCGAACGCAACCGTCAGAACCGCCACACGACCTCCACGATCACCGCGACCATCTCGAACACCACTTCCACTATGACCACCACCGCCACCACGACGACCACCGTGGCCGTCACCGTCACCACAATGACCCCCACTAACAACGCCACCACCACGAGCACCATAACAACCAAAACCGCCACCGCCATCATAGCGACCAACACGACCACAATGTCCACCACGACCATCACGATCACCAGGACTATCACGCCCACCACGTCCACTACGACCACCACGACCACAACGACCACCACGACCAATACATCCACTACGACCACCAGCACCACGAACACCTCGAACCCCACCACCATGACCACCAAGACCAACACCGCCACCACCAAGACCTCCAAGACCACAACCGCCACCTCTACCACCACCAAGACCATGACGACCACCAGGACATACACCACGTCCACCACCGCCACCACCACTGCCACTTTCACGACCACCACGACCACAACCGCCACCACCACCACCACCACGAACAGGACGACCACTACGACCGCCACCAGTACCACCACGACCACCACCACGAACACCATGGTCCCCACAACCACCAAAGCCCGAACCACGGCTATCATGACCTCCACCACCACCATCACGATCATCACCACCAGCACGACCGCCACCGCCATAACCGCCACCACCACGAACTCTTCGAGCGCCACCGCGAAAACCACGACCAACACGACCACCTGGAGGCTCCACCACGACCACCACGACTACCACTATGACCATCACGACCACCATCACCACTACCACGACCTCCACGACTTGCACCGTCACCACCACAACCAGCACGACCATCACCACCACGACCATCACGACCACTACCGCCACCACTAAGACCACCACGATCCCAACAACCGCCATTACCAAAACCACGACCGCCACAAACACAAACACCACCACCATGACCTCGTGGTAATTACCCGATTTACTATTTTGATGCATAATTGAAATGACCCCAAAAATCGATACCGACACCTTATTGTAAATACACGTTTCGATGTACCTGAATCTTAAAAGTTTATTTCTATGCGTTTTTATTAACTATAAAACAAAATATCCTATAAACAATTGACACGTCCGCTTTTAAGAGTTCGATAAACAAATGCTCAAAAATCCCCCGCACTCCTGAATATACTTTGTATGGAGCAACTCTTACTTCTGCCACGGACCCAGAGTTAGAGAAGGAATTATTTATCATCCACAATTTCTATAGCAAGACTTCACTGGGAATAAATGTTTTGAGGTTACCTGAATATGAAATGAACATCTTAGAAAAGAGTTGTGCTATCACGGGAATACTGTCCATTTGTCTGTGAACATGAGATAACAAACCGACTTGTATATCAAAATACTGTAATTTTGTGTGTTCGTAAAATTAAAAGTCCAAGTTGCAGAAATTTAAAATGCTCTTTATTTCCGTAGAAATACACTTTGGTCCACCCTTACAGTAGCAGAATTACGTAACATAGACAAATACAATCGACAAGGTCGTTGACCACAAAGAGTTCACTTTCAAAACACAGCTGTAGGCACACGAATCGGTTCCAATTACCACTCTCCCTCTAACTGGCGATCGCAGCTCCTTTTTATAAGCCCACTCGCATTTCTAGACGTCTGTGCAATATTCTCTATTCACTGTTCCAGAAATTACTAGACGAAACACGAACCTTTCAGTCATGTAACTTTATCTGTTTCGGCAAGCTTTTTATCTCCACGTTGCACTATCTGTCTCTTTCTGCGCCTTGGCCGCACCTCCGCAATAATGCGTTTGCAACAATACTGATCTAAATATATTACCGACAATTGAAGATTCGTTGTCCAGCGTCCAATAAAATTGCAAACTGTAGGAGTTCGATGGACCTTTTCTCAGAAATAAAACTACTCATTAAGGTTTCTGTTGGAAAGAAGGTGAAACTGGTGTAAACATTATTGGTATATAAAATAAATTCACATCTTGAACAGGGAGGTCAACAATAACATAGCAACATAGCAACAATAACAGTAAGTAGAGAAGTATTCTGAGAAGATAATTATGGTAATAGTATCAACACGGAAACGCTAATTATGAAACTAAAAAGTTTTAGAAGTTTGAATATTAAAGGTAGTCTGGGATGAAGCTTGAGCCTTTTGCATTTAAAATAACAAGTTAAAGATGCAGATCTTGCGGACAATAATTCAGGTAAACCAAACTTGCTGTATATTAAATCACCAAAATCCCGAGATTCATATAAAACCAAACAAATCTCATTTAATAATAGCTAAAACAAATGAAGAACTAAGCTATAATCAAATTGTGCACACCTCAAAACACACATAGCAGTTGGCTGGCAGAGGGACAGCCCGAGGGGTTAAGACGTGTACCTGCTCTGGAAAGAGCTTAAACACGTAGTGGCGTGATGTTGATGTTGCATGGTGGCGGGTGAAAATTAGATAGGGAGGGGGGTGGAAGAAAGGAGGTAGCATGTTGCTCCTCAACGACTGAAGAGTCGGGTGCTATGGCCATCGTGCACCGCTGGTGGATTAGTTAATGAATTAGGAAAAGCAGAAATTTAGGTATCCAGACAAAAATCTTGGGTGATTGTAATTTTGTTTAGGCTGGAATGAGTGCCTTATGGTTACCGGTAGTGTCCACAAACCATGCGGGGTAGCCGGTATCGCTTTAAGCGACGTTCAGGTGGTAAATATTACCCAAGATACCTAACTAGGGCGCTCTGATGTTGAGGTAATCTCTCGTAAAATGTGGTGGCCCGGTGCCTACTTTCATCCTCCACATAACGGAGGGATGAAGCCTCGGAGAACCTTCTGCATACAGAATAAATAATCTGAAGACAGTTGTTCTGTACACGCTGGAGCAGCAGCAGATTGGAGCCTGCGGCCATATCCCAGACTTCATACGCGTAGGACTAAAGCCTGAGAAAGGCGCAACTTCAGGGGAACGACATCACAGACCGCTACACAGGGTATAGCGATGCTGAGGCACCGCACGACCGATGCGAAAGTCCCGGACGTGGTCCTGAAAAGTTAGGCCCTTATCCAGTTTGACTCCCAAATATTTGATGAAATTCTCCCACCTAATCCTTTGCCTAAAGTAAGTGAATGTGGGGAAATTGGCGGGAAAGCGGCGTTTGGTGAACATGATGGCTTGGCTTTTCTCCGTGTTGATGGACAATCGCCAAAGCGTGCACCATTCTTGGAGAAGGCAGAGGTGTCGTAGTATGGGGCTCAAGGCCCTGCGTGGGTGTCTATTTGTGCAATATAACAGCACGTCGTCAGCATACTGTGCTATATTGACGTGCTGTTCGGTGGGAAGGTCAGCCACCTAAACGCTATAGAGCGTCGAGGCTAGCACAGAACGTTCGGGGACTCCGCCTCGGATGGACCTCCGTGTAGATAATTTTCCCGCCACAGTGACAGTAAAGAACCTGTGGTTTAGAAATGAATGAAGTTTGTAATGCGAGTAGGTAGCTTCAAATTGATAAGATGATAAGCTTGTAAAGGAGACCCGCATATTAGGTCATAAATAAGGCCATATTCACGTCCAGTGACACTGCTGCGGTGTATGCCTTATCCTGGAAACCCAGCCTCCACCGCACGCAACTGCTGGGACGTAGAGTGCCCAGGACGAAAACCAAACTGGTGAGGAGGGATGACTTGAATGTCTCCCAATAGAGGGGATAAGCGGGCTAAGACTATCCTCTCGAAAGATTTCGAGAGAACAGAAAGGAGCCTGATGGAGCGGTAGCTGGCAGGATGGACCGGGTCTTTCCGTGGCTTCAAGATGCATATCACCCGAGCCTCTCTCCATTTTCGCGGAAAGTATTACAGAGACAGACACATATTGAAGACGCATGTGAGGAAAAGCACGGCCCTGAAAGGAAGGTGACGGAGCATGATTGGCATTATGCCATCAGGTCCCGCCGCCTTTTTAGTGTTGAGACGCCGGAGTACTTCCTGGAGCTCACTAGGTCCAATAATTTGGGGGACGCGGAAAATATCGACGAACCTTCCGCCTAACGTGGTTAGAGAAGTCTGGGTCCTGTGGGTCTCCTCTAGGCCTCATGGTCCTCTTGAGGTAGTCGGCAAACATAGTTGCTTTGGCCTGGTGCTCGTAGGCCTGCCCTTGGGTGCCTTGGAGAGGAGAATTTGGTGGTCCTTGGTGGTTCCGAAGTCATTTAATGACCCCATCCTCGAGGTTCATACCAGACACCATGTCCTCCCACACGTGCAACCTGTGCTCGCGCAGGTGAAGACGAACCTCTCGACGTAAAAGCCGATGAAGCGCTCGATTAAGAGGCGTGCGATGTCGCTGATAGAGCCGCCTTGCCATCCAAGAGCGACTGATGAGGAGTAGAATGTCCAGATGAAGAACATCAGGATGGAGAGGAGCTAGGGTGAAAACAGTAAGGTTGCGGACAGTTCGCACCACGATGGAGGTATGGATGAGACCGCGGCCTCGAGGGTGGGTATATCCGTTATGTTGTGAGGAATGGAATCATTTAGGCAGACGTTGACGCAATCCCAGTCCACGTCCCCGTGTTGAACCGGTTCGTCATGATTGGCGATTCGGGTATTAACGTCAGAAAGTACTGGGTTGTGGTCTGAACAAAGTGCATTTAGCGAGGTAAGTGATAAATGAAATGGAAAGTGTTTAATGATTGTGAATTAATACGGGACGAACGACCCCGACCTCGCGGGTAATGAGTGGGTTGCTATGGGACCTCAAATCTAAGCTGGGAGTCCGCATCCATCATGCGGATAATGCCACTGCCTCTTCTATCCACCCGAGGACCATTATGCCAACGCTGATGTTTAGCATTGAGGTCCCCAGCCAAAATGATATTTGCATGTAAGGAAAAAATGGATAGGTAGTCGTTGGCTAAGAACTGTGTGTGAGGTGGGTGGTACGCAGAGACTACCAGAACTTCAGGACCGCCAAGATTCACACATGCTGCCGTGGCTTCGAGGGTCTGGAGTGGTGGAAGCTGGACTACTCTATGAACCACACTTCTCACCAGGATCGCCGTGCCGCATCCTCGGCGCCCTACGCGATCCGATCAGAGACAATGATAGTCCATGAGATGGAAGGGTATGTGGGCGGAGATGTGTGTCCGACACAAAGATGAGTTCCAAACCATAGGATCTCGCAAATTATAGGATCTCCTCCCGTTGATCTGCCAATCCCGCCAAGTTCTAAAACGCGAATCTGAACGAGGTTCTGTACTTAGTTCGATCCGCCATTCTAAACCGGTTGGATGAAGGAGGTCAGAAGAGAGAGCCCCACCATGGCTGTCACCATGCGCGCCGTGGGGTCAGAGGATGAGGTGCACCACACTAGCAGTTCGCAGAGGCGCTCACCGTGGGTCTGTAACAATTGGTACAGCCCTATCAGCAACTCCGACTGCGATGAGGTGGAAGGCGTTGCATGGGGAGTTGGGGTGGGGGTGGTCTAAGAGAAGAAGTTAGTTTATGAAGGAGTCCGGCGCGCCAGGTGGTAGAGAAGGCCTTCTCGACATCCAAGGACACCGCCGCCGTGAATGCGCGTTCCTGGAAACCCAGGGCAGCCACCTCCACGACTCGGAGTAGTTGTTGGACTGACCAGTGCCCAGGACGAAAACCAAATTGATGCTCAGGCATGGCTTGAATGTCACCCAGAGTTGGGGACAAGCGGGTGAGGTTTACCCTCTCGAAAACTTTCGAGAAGGTAGAAAGGAGACTTATGGAACGGTAGTTGGAAGGATGTACCGGGTCCTTCCAGATCACTCTGGCCTCTCTCCGCTCTCGCGGAAAGTGAGCAATGGTTAGACACATAGTGAAGAATTTATTAAGGAACAACACTGCATTGAAAGGAAGATTGCGGAGCATGAGGGGAGTAAGCCCATCAGATCCCGCTGCCTTTTTAGGATTGAGACGTTGGAGTGCGCCTTAGATCACATTAGTATGGCCAATAGGAAATCGGTGCGCATCCTCTGGAGGATGGCGAAAGAATCGATGCACCTCCCTTCGGACACGTTCCAAAAAGATGTCCTGTGGGTCTTCTCTTGGGCATATAGTACACTCAACGTAGTCTGCGAATACATCTGCCTTGGATTTAGGACCATAGGCCAGGCCCCATGTGCCCTGCAGTGGGGAGGAGTATTGAACTCGAGGGTTTCTGAGAGCCTTTGCAATCCTCCACACGTCACCGTTGTCAACACACAACCTGGCCATTGTGTCCCATGCTAGCATTGTGTGCTCCCGTAGTCGGACACAGACCTGACGACGTAGTCGCCTCAGTAACGCTCGATTATGTGGCGTGCGGTGACGCTGGTAGAGTCTCCTTGCCGCCCAAGAGCGCCGGATCAGTAAGATGTCTAGTCCAGAGGTAGAGGTCCAGAGGTAGTCCTAGTCGGGCGGGGCTTTCCCCGTCCGGGTGTCATATGCCGCAGTACCTAGCCGCTTTGCGGCTTAACCTGCGAAATGAACTAGTAGATCCATGTTCTGCTGGGGTGTTTGAATTTGTTTACTGTTTGAAATTTTGGATAGGTTTGGAATGGGTTGCCCCTCTTTATCGTGGGCAGCTGTACTTAATCGTTCTCCCTTTTTGGGAGACACGAATTAGTTTTTTGCCCCGTTTTGGATACGGGTTGTGTAGCGCTTGGTCCTTTGGCTTAGAAGTTGTTCCCAGAGTCATCTGGGGTTTTCCTTGGGTTACCCAAGGGGTCCCAGGACGTCTCTCGGCAGTCTGAAGGACGGCAAGCGCCTTTGATCTCTCGGGTCATACCTTCCCAGGGAGTTCACTAAAGGGTTGGGGTGCATTTGGATTTTCTCGTACATTGATCGTGCCCTCTCGCGAATGACGTCGACAATGTACGGGATCTGGGAGTGCTCATGTAGGATATGAGCCGGGAATCTCCAGCCTGTATCGTAGATGATGCGTAGTGCCTTGTTCTGCAGCGTCTGGAGTCTGACGAAAGTGGTATTAGCCACTGTTCCCCAGATCTCACAGCCGTACAGAATCATAGGCGGAATGATCGCCTGATACAGTTGGAGTTTGAGACGGATCGGCATGGTTGATCTGAAGATAGGGTATAGGCTCCGGAGTGCGACGTGCCCCAGCTGGACCTTGCCCCTGACGTGTGGAACGTAAGTTAACTTACGGTCCAGCGTCACCCCGAGATACTTCGCCGTTTGCACCCAAGGGATTCGACGGCGCCGTAAAACGAAGTTCTGCTGCAACCGGTTGACTATGGTTTTCGCCAGGAGAATAGCAGAGCTCTTCTCCGGGTTAATTGCCATTCGCCATTTTGCGCTCCATTCGCCAATGGCCCGGAGCTGGGTTTGGATTTGCCGGTAGCTGTACCGTGTGTTCCTATTGACTGCGAAGATCATGAGATCGTCCGCATACTGACAGGTCTGGGTGTTGTGGTGAGTTGGGATGTCGGCCATGTAAGCTGCGAAGAGCGCCGGCGACAGCACGCTGCCTTCCGGTACTCCAGCGCCAATGGGCCGCTCGGTGGACAGCTTCCCCTCCATCTTTACTCGGAAGCTTCGGTTTCCGAGGAAACCGGCCACCAAGGAAATGTATGGACGGGGAATTTCATGCTCCAGGAGTTTGTAAATGAGTCCTTCATGCCAGGTAGTGGCGAATGCCTTCTCCACGTCGAGCAGCACTGCTACCGTTTTAGACCTTTCCTGGAAACCCAGGGAGGCCTTCTCGGCAACCCGCAGTAGCTGCTCGGTCGTGGAGTGGCCAGAACGGAAGCCAAACTGGTGTTCCGGGATTAGGCCCCTTTCCTCCAGATGAGGAAGGAGCCGGGAGAGGAGCAGTTTTTCGAATACCTTCGATAAAACTGGGAGAAGGCTGATTGATCGGTAACTGGAAGGAAAAACCGGATTTTTCCCCGGCTTTAAAACGCACACCACGCGCGCCTCCTTCCAGATAGCTGGAAAGTGGCGCATGTATAGGCACGCGTTATAAATCCGGGTTAAGTGAATCACGGCTCTTCGTGGAAGGTGCTTGAGCATTTCCGCTGTCACACGGTCCTGCCCAGGTGCTTTGTTGGTTCTTAGAGAGTTAAGCGTGGTCGCTAACTCTCTAGGGGTAACGATGGGAATGTGGAACTCCTCGTGGTCAGGGGGCGGAGCTTCTAGGAAGTCCCCCACCACCTGTTCCACGAGGTCAGCATGTTCATCGTCCATTGGCTCTACCCTGGGTTGGAATTGAGCCTCCAGATAATCTGCTAGCGCCTCTGCCTTTTCTTTCGACTCGTAGACGAGTCGACCTCTAGGGCTATGTAGGGGATGCTGGTATACGGTTTTGTCTTTCCGCAGGCTACGGACTATTCGCCATGGTTTTCTCTCCTGGAGATTGGTTTGCCTTAACATGTTTTCCCAGGCCTCTTTGCGGTGTGCTCTTAGGAGTCGTCTTGCCAGGGATTTGAACCTCTGGTGTACTTCTCCTATCCTGGGATGGCGAAATCTCTGCCACAGCTTTCTTACGGCGTTTTTAGCCCTTATGAGTTGTTTGATGGGTCCTGGGATATCTGTGGGGTTTGGCGTGTCTATTGGGATGCGGTGTGTGTGAGCACGTACCGCGTTGAGGATGGATGTGGAGAACTCCCTGGCTGCCGCCTCGAGTGACTCCACAGAGTCGATTCGAGGGCAGGCTTCCACGGAGTTTTGGATGTGAAGAATGGCGGCATCCCAGTCGACTTCATCCACCCAGTCAGCCGTTGCCAGAGCTGCGACGGTAACGTCTGAATTGATCACAACTGGGTTGTGGTCAGAATCCAGAGCATTCACCGCCGTGAGGTCCAGATGAAATGGAATGTTCTTGGTGATTGCGAAATCTATGACGTCCGCCCTGCCACGAGGCGGGAAGTGCGTTGGACCCCGCGGGCCATGCGCATGAAGGGTTGGGTCTCCGCAGATGAAGCGGTAGATGCTCCTTCCCCTATCATTCTGGGTTCGGCTGTTCCATCCTGGGTGTTTGGCATTGAAGTCACCGGCTATGCACACTCGGTGGTCTAGGTTTAGGAGTGCCCTGTAATCCGCTTCATAGAAGGGATGGTTGGGCGGGTCATACACCGCCACAAGCACTAGGTCTGAACCGCCCAAGGAGAGCCTTATGGCGGTCGCCTCCAAGTGTTGAAGCGGGGGGATGGTAATGGGAGTATGGGTGATGTGATTTTTGATGAATATAGCTGTACCGCCGCCCCGCCGGCCGACTCTATCGGCTCGGTGGACGGCGTAACTTGGCAGGCTAAATTGTATACCAGCATGCAGATGCGTTTCGCATACCATAAGGAGGTCAATCCCGTGGTCACTTACAAACTCCAAGATGCCCGGTCTCTGTTCCCGGACTCCGTTTGCGTTCCAGAACGCGGCTCTCAATGTTCGCTGAGTTCTTCTCAACGCCATTTACGAGCTGGAGTCAGGGAAGAGGAGCCGTGCAGTCTGTTGCACAATGCTGTGCTTTTGCAGAGCAGGGATGCGGGGATCTGTCAGTTGCTCCCTGCAGCGCCTCAGAATGGGGAGGGAGCGATGAATCAGTTCGGCGAACCAGGCAGAAAGCTCATGGAACTCCGCTAAGTCCTCGTTTGAGACGCCAGTGTCCCAAATCGGCGCAGGTGTTGTAGCGAGGGGTGCCTCTCCCTCATTGACTGTTGAAGCCACTGTAGCTGGAGCTGGTGGAGGGGGGAGAGCAGTGGCAGCAGGGCCGCTCTGTCTCCCCGCAGGTTCTTGGGCTGGTTGCCCGGCCGTTGCTGCCGCAGTTGCCGGCGGTTTCTCCCGCCGGGCTGCGGTGGCCTTCTTCTGGCGAGGAGGCCGCTGTGGCTTTGCTGCAGATGCAGCTGGTGGTTGTTTGGCGGTAGTTCCAGAGCTTACTGGCTGGGTCGCTGCCGGAATCTGGCTTGCCTCGGCCTGCTGCAGCAGCTGTTCCTGCTTGCGCAGCGCCTGGGCAAAACTGACTCCAGGCCGAACTTGTGCTGGCTCCCTGTTTGCGTTCCTGCCCTGTCTTGCCTGCACTATTCGCAGTCTAGCGGGACAGCCGCCGTAGATGCCTATGTGGGCCTCTCGGCAGTTGGCGCACTTTTTCTCCTCTCTGGGGTTCGGGCATTCGTTGACGAGGTGAGGGCCTGAACATCGTATGCAGGTGGTCTTCCTCTCGCACGCATGGCTCGAGTGGTGGAAGCCCAAGCACCTGTAGCATTGGGCTGGCCCCTCTCTGCCATGGTACGGTTCGATTCTGATCTTGGTGTTGTAGAGGTGGGACACCTCATCAATTTTGGGAAGACCTTCGCCCTCCTTCTCCACTATTACGAGGAATAGTGGCATGGGAGTCCTTACGGGCTCCTTGCCTTCCTCGCGGACTTGCTTGGTCAGCTGGACCACGGTACGCGGCGTAATGCCGTGTTCTTCCGCCAGGCCCACCTTTATGTCCTCTGGGTCGGTGTCAGATCCGAGACCTCGGATGACTCTGCGCACCAGGTTAGGTCGCTGCAGCGAGAACGTGTGGAATTCTATCCCCGCTTCGCGCAGCACCCCCCTGGCGGCTTCATGGTCCTCCGGGGTCGTGGTCTTTAGGATCACCCGACTTGGAAAACGGGTGGCCTGGAAGCTAGCCTGGAGCTTGGCCCTCAGTTCCCTCATAACCTTTATGTGGTTGGGGAACGGGTCCGACACAATTGGCGGGATTCTGGCCGCCTTTTGTGTGCGGGAGCTCTTGGCGTCCGCATGCACTGCAGGGGTGCCGGGAGCAGCACCCTCCGGCTTCGAACCGGAGGGCCTCTTGTGCCTTCCCTGCACGGTGACAAAACCTTCGGCGTCTGTGTCGCTCTCCGGTGGGGGAGTTGAGACGCCCTGGAGGGGGGTGATGGTGTTGGAGCTCCCTGGTTTGGGGACTGGAGAGATCGGGACAGCTATCCCTTGGTTAAGAGGGCGGGAGGCCTTCTTCTGTTTCTTTTGTGCCTGGGCCTTGGCCTTCACGAGGTTCACCCGTGGGCCGGAAGAGGATGAGGATGCAGAGGTTCTACTAGTCATCTCGTCAGGACTTACCTGGCGGCTGGTACTTGGCTTGTCTGAGTCTGTAGCAGGTGCCATCCGGCTCCCCACAGAGGGTCGAGCGCTGTTACACGCGCCGATTGGGGCGGACCCCGGGTCCCAACCTAAGTCGGGACCCTTGGCTTTGACCTTGTGGGCCTGCAGCTTCGTCTGTCTGTCTGTCGGTCCCAAGTACTGTGTTCCTCTGGACTCTGGAGTTGCTGCTCGCCGCGTTAGCTCTAGCAAGTCTGCTAGGAGAGGGTTGGCTGGGCTGCTGCTGCTTGCCAGTGCAGGAGAAGGCTCTGCTGGCTGGAAGAGGGCAGGCGCTGCTGTGCCTGCAGAAGAAGGCTGTTGCGCAGGCTACGCTGCGCAGAGAGAATGCACTGCTTCGCCGGGCTGCTGCTTCCTTTATGGGCACACTCCAGAGCACGCGTTTTACAGTCCACGTGCTCGTGCCCTGAAGAACTGGCGCAACCGGTCTAGAATGCTGCTTCTCTCGACGAATGGACTGCACTGAAAGAACTCGAGACGGGCGATGCCGAGCATTCGAGTGACAAGCGTCGAATGATCCCAAATGCCAAAGAGTCGAAGATGTCTAGTGGAAGGACATCAGGGAGTAAAGGAGCGTCAGCACAAACTGTCAAATTATTCGCAGTTCGAGTAACTATGGATGTAAAGAATGAGACCGCAAACTCGAGGGAACGGATGCTGTCAATCTTAGGGTTCGGCGTTGTGGAGGTGCGGAGGCAGTTGCTTACGCCTTCCCAATCGACTTCCCGCGTTTGAAACAAGATGTCGTGGCTGACAAACTTGGTACGGATTTCTGTCAATACTGGATTATGATCGGAATGAAGTGCATTTAATGAAGTGAAAATAAGATGAAATGGGAAATGCTTGGTGATTGCGAAGACAATGACTGAAGCCAGTGCTCCACCTCGCGGATGATGAGTGGGTTGTCAGGGACCCTGTACTTGAAGTTTTGGGTCCACGTCAATAAGGGGAATTATTTCGTTTCCTTTTGTGTCTCGGCGACGGCAATGCCAACGCTCATGCTTAGCATTGAATTCACTCGTCATGATAACCTTAGGATGCAGAGCTAGGATGGATTGGTAGTCATTCCTAACAATCTACCGGGAGGATGGTAAATAGACACCACCATGACCTCCGATCCACCAAGGTATAGACACACTGCCGTAGCCTCTAATGTTTGGAGGGGAGGAAGCTGGAAGGGTCTGTGGACCACCCGCCGTGCTACCACCAGGGTGGCCTTAGCGATCCGTGCGAGAGCAGGTGAAGCCCGGGATGTGGAATTGGGAATCTGGACAAAGGTGCGTTTCGCAGACCAGGATGACCTCCAGAGCGTACTCTCTAGCAAAGTGCTGTAGTTCGCTCCCCTGACCATTCAGACCACAAGCATTCCAGAATGCAAATCGGAAGGAGGTAAGCGACCTACTGCGATCCCCCATTTTGAGCCTGCGGAATGGCGGAAGTCAGAAGTGTGAGACCCTCCATGAGGACTAGCACCTTGCTAGCCGGATCTGGGGAAGCAATGAGCTTCACAAGCAACTCGCAGATATGCTGTCCGTAGATCAGCAAAGTTTACTTCAACCATAACAGCAATCCTAAGAAGTCCAGTTCAATGGTGGCTGGAAGGGGTGTGGTGGGATGATCGGATAGGTGCAGCTCTGCCACCAGCCCATTTGTCCCTAAGCTGACGTTGTGGCAAGGGGGAAGCATGCCCCTTTGCCAACCGATGATTCATCTGGGGCTCACTTACAGGCCTGCTCCCTATGCTTGAATGTGTGTTTGAGGTTTTTGGTGCCTGGGACTGTGACTGTTTGTGTAATTTTGTTTTTGTGGTATTAGGTGTCTCTCGAGACGTTTGAGGGTCTCTCGGGGGTCCTTGCACCACTTGGGCGAGCGTTGGTCTCTGTTCCTCTTCTTGCTGAGGTGGACTGCTCTCATTGGCCGTTGGCCTGAGCCTTGGCCTTTCCCTTGTTCTGAAAGACGAATATTGGTAATTCTATGCTCTGTGAACTCCGGGACTCATTTGAGCATCATTTCACCCATTTCATTCATCATGCTATATGACTTATTTAGGAGGACATTAATTAAAAAAAGAAAGAAAGAAGAACCTCCATTGTCTTAAGCTCTTATATTTTCACTTTTTCTTCTGCATCCTGTATGGAAAATAGAAGCATGCAAGTACAGGTCAGCTCCTTTTATGACACAGAGAATAATTTGTCATATGTAATTTATTTCTCATCTTTCCTTTTAAATCATCAAACAGAAATACAAAATCAAGATTACAATTATAAAATCCATACTGGAAAACACCATATATTCCTATTATGTGTTTCAAATGGGATGATGTTTGTCCTTGAGCGCTACTAGCTGAGCAACCAAACGGAGTCCTGCGGTGTTGTCCTATTGCATCCCCCCTGAGTGGTGCGTGACGAGCACCAAACTAATCAATCTCTAATAAATACTATTCGCGCTAAGATAAAAATTCAGAATTTACAAAAACTGATTCATGAGGAAGGAGAGAGTAATTTATTTAACATAACCGTAAAAACCCCATATTTTTTGCTTAAATAGTTATCCTAATACAAATGAATAAATTAGATACCATTATATAACAATGCATTGGGACATAAACACTGTAAGGAATATCATTATTGGCTGGCATGCATGCGTGTAAGTATATTTGAAGTTACTCCGAACTGAAACGTAAACATTTGACATTACATGATAAAAGAAATATGTACTTTGAATAAGCACAAGGTGTTTGTTAAATTCAATGAGAGGAAATAATACACTTCCTGCTGCTCTGGCAGAACATGTCCGGTTGCATTATATCTTTGTTTATGAATGGTTCGTAATCTCTAGAGAGTTCACAGCTGTATTATTCAGTTACTCTTCCATGAAAAAGTATAATCAGCTGGATCAATGAGACATGAACCACCTTCCCCCTTACTACTGCCAGAACAAGCCAATTGAGTTAATGTGGGCTCAAATCAGTTGCAAACAGAAATAATATTTTTAAACTGACCGACGTTGAACAACTTATTCAGGAAGAAATTGACAAGGAACACAACAAGACTGGGAAAACTGTGAGAGGCATCAGATAAACTACAAGAAGATGACTTTTGGAAAGAAATAGCATGTAACAAGATTTTGGAACTATCATCATAAATTTGCAGTACTAAGACGATGAAGATAATGACGAATTATCTCTTAATGTAAGTAACATTCTTAGCTATACGGACACACCACTGGTATTTTCGTTGGATTAGAAAAATAAGTAATTCATAAACTATAATTACTTTTAAACTAAATATTTAAAACATTTGCGTAATATATGAATATTCATGTTGCAATTGTGATTTAAACAACTGCAATATTATAAAACTTCGGAAAATTCAGTTTACATTCCCTTATGTCTAGCGCCAAGAACACTCGCAAGTGTGCGAGAGAGAGGGAAATATAGAAAGAGTGGGGATAACGCGATGGCAATGCTGAATGTGATGATGTAGCATCTGATTCGCTACAGGCGAGAACTCTTCCCATTTGAAACACATAATAAATCCTGAAAATCCTACCATGTTGCTTGCCATTGGATAATAATTCGGTCCCCATACATCTAACCCTAGGTTTTTACAGAGAATAGGAATACACAGGGTAACTGTTTCCTCAGAATGGCATAGCTATAGGAACCATGTATATTCACTGCTGTTTACTATGGCAACAGTGGCTTGATTCTGATGACATTAGATATATGAAGTTTTTATCTCCATTAAGGTTTTTATCCTATAATTGGAAATGGCAACTAGCAAAGTAGAAAATGTTGCTGTATTTAATGTTTAGAGAATAAATTGTGATGGAACACAAGTGTTTTAAGAAAAAAGAGTATATCAGTAAGCCAAGGATGGTCAACAACCACTAGTGTGTGCAGAGTCAGTAGATAATCAGAAACGTGAGTAAATGTATACTAATTACCTTTGTTAATATCCAGAATATCTGCTTGAAGCACTTGATACACCCATGGATTAAGCAATTCTGTTCTGCTCTGTTATTACTATTCTGCTATAATATTGTCCACTTCTTAGAAGAGTTTAAGTCAGTGTGGTCTTCTCAAACTCCAAACTTTGTCTCTTGAGAGGTTCAGAGAAGAAAGATAACCATTTAACTTATATCAATGGCAGCTGAAGTATGAATGTATTAGTAATTAGTACCAGCATTACCTTGTTGAATATTTTTTAAAGATGATTAATGGCCTTTAACAACATGTAGAAGATATCCAATGGAGAACAAAAGAAATAGTTGAAATGATAAATATAGTCACCAAACAGCTGAGGATGAGATCAAATAATCTTGAAAATGCTTCAATTATACAACAACATAGTAAGTGAAGTTGAGTGTAAACATAGTGACTCATAAATCAAACTCAATAAAAAAAAAGTTGAAATAATGTTAAGTTATATGATACAATATGTACACCGTCACAAATATTAGTGGCTTTTTCACTGCACATTGACTGACACTAAGCTCCACCTATTGGGAGATGTGGAATAGATCAATTGGACTTTTTTCTCAAGCAAATATCAAGCTATCCTAAGCTTTACAAATAGATTACCAAGCATTTTGGTGCTCCCTAGGTACCTTAAAGTTCCCGTTCATATAAATTAAATCCCCCACATCTTTTATCTAATCAGTGTTATCACCACCAAACAAAAGCATTTTTGACTTTACATGAACAGAAGCATGTAGTACTCAGGAGCAGGAATTAAGTGTGCACTGTTCTCATTCTATCAACCAGCAGGATACCACACAACAAATTTTGATGCAGAAGTAACGGTTATTCATATTTCACACCAACACCTTCTATACAGAATAGATAAATTCAAAAATTCTGTCATACTTTCTGATTCTAAAGCAGCATTATGTGCAATAAGTTCATATAAAATGAGGTCAATCCAAATTAAATAATGCCACAAAATGATCCAACAATTTCGAAAACTACAGAAAAGAATTATATTAGAGTGGATACCTGCACATTGTGGAATTGCTGGAAATGAATCAGCTGATTTTCTTGCGAAAAAAGGTGCAAATTTAATTCAAAACAAAAGTAAAAACTTACCCTTTACATCCATAAAAAGATTAATTAAAAGCAAATATAAAAACAAACAAAACCAATCAATATCTAACAAAGCCAAAGATAAAAAATGGAACATTTTAATTAAAAATCCAGAAGTTATTCCAGAAATCCCACGTAAAGCTGCAGTAGCAAATTTTAGATTACTTACGGAACATGATTATTTGGCCAAACACTTACACAGAATAGCAATTTATACAAGTCCAAATTGTCTTCTGTGCAACAAAGAAGAGTAAATGACTAAAGAACATCTTTTAACCTGTGAAGTCCTACCTGACGGACCCACTACACAGAAATATTGGAGAGCAAGAGAGCTAATGGCTTCATTGCCAAAGCCTAGCATTTGAAAACAACAACTTTACATGCACAGAACTATTCATTTTTCCATGTAAACCTCCTATTTAATTCCTAAGTGGGAACTGTCATTTTTGTTCAATATTTATTTACAGATCAGGAGCAGGTCTTACATGCATTTGTGTTTCACCCCGTCTCATAACAATAATGTAAAAATGGACCACTTAGTATAAAAATTTACTTTATTCCTGTTAAATAAACAAAATATCTGACTCACTGTTTTTAATTTTCTTAGCAAAAGCAGATTTCTCTTTAAATCATTTGCTGTATTGCTGCAATGCAGGTACCATCATTAGAAAGCAATGTTGATTTTAAGTATGAACAATCAGAAATAAATGATGACTGTGAAATAAGAATGACAATTTCTTTTGTTCACGTTTAAACGGCAAAGTAATGAATGACAAGACATTATTTTTCACTTCTCAATACAGCATACTATTTTACCTGTGAGAACAATTGGTATTATTAATGGCATATACAGGCCAAGTACTAACAGGCACAAATTTTCCCCTATTCCCTTGCTGGGAATACCACTGCTTGTGTTCCAGAATGAACCTTAATAATTAAGTTATTTGTGTTAAATAAATATCTATAGAATAGTAATGTAGCAGTATTGCAAACTGACAATTTGTAAATCCTTTCATGGAAGTGTTGAAAACAGTGTTGTTGTATAAATTTAATGACAATTTGTAGTCGCTTCCTTCAGCTCCTGTGGTTTTCTGTTGTTAGACATTGCATTTCATTGTATGTAGAAGAATATTAAGCACGATTGCATTCAGAGTATTCAAGTTATATAAAATCATATTTCTTCCCCTTTTTAAGTCATGGCATACAGGCACTTCCTCAGAACCATCCTAGACTTGCCTGCATAACTGTTTTTTATTTACGTCTTCTATTAAATCATATCGGATGATGAATGATATGGATGAAATGATGCTCCAATAAACCTAGAGTAGTAGAGCTTAGTTACTAAACATTAATCTTTCAGGAAAAAACCTTATCCAGATAACTTACCCTGACCGAGATTTGAACTCAGGACCTCTTGAATATGAGGAGACACACTACACTTACTCTACAGATGTGGGTCCACATTAACTTCTTAATCTTTTTGTGTGGAAAAAAAGTGTCTGAAAGCGAGTTCCTAAGTAGATTTGTTTTTAAAAGAGGTAGTAGAGAAAGAAGGGATATTAGGGTCAAATCATTAAAAACTTTCCAATAAAAAATCATAATACTTAAAATGTATTTGTGTAAATAGTATATTCTTAATGCAGAGTGGTTCACAAACTGAACATCATTATATAATGCAACAATCAATAATAATAATAATAACAACATTTGTTTGTATTTTCTCCCATGTTGTGATCAACACTTCCCACGTGCAGTTAAAGCATTATTTTACATTACAGCATAGTCATTCTCTAGACCTCCACAGAAACTAATAAAAAATAATCAAATTAAATAAGAGCACGAAATAGTGCAAAAATTATTTTGAGTAGTGTAAAGGGGGATTTTAAAAAGAAAATAAACTAAGTTATAGTTACTTGATATATTGTTTTTAATTACATATTTATTTTAATGAACATTACTGAAAGTTTTTATGTAATAAAAGTATGAAACATTGTCTAGAAATGTTTATGTTCAATATTTTTTGTTATTTTCTCTTTTTTTGGGGGTTCAAGCTGACAAGCTGACAACATCATGCTGCAACATTCACATAATACCTATATGTAAACCTTTTATGTATGTCAGAGCCAAAACTGGATTAGTATTCCCAGCTATTGTTTTAATATAAAAACAGCCTTCTCCCAATTAAGCAAAAGCATAATGGCATATTTATTTCAATTTATTGTGTACAAAATGCTAATCATGTATAGGCAATGCATATAGTAATTTTTTGTATGTTTGTTCTTGCATGTCCTGTTTATCAATGATAGTTTCATTCCCCTTTTTAAGTCGTTCTAAGTTTACTACTGTTTTGTCTACTAATACTGAGTTTAAAAACAATATATATTGTATATATAATTTGTTAAATACCTACTCACTCCTTAAGCTAAATTTTATGAACCTGCATAAGAATTCCTTAATTTGTTGAAATAAGTTTGTGTTCTGTCAACTACCTTACAGTATATCTAAATATTGCCTCTAAATCCTATATTTTTTTAATGTTTACTTCCATAAAAATATGCAGATTGCAGTATTGGAATAGATTCTGCTGCAGCATAGCAAAATTTCTACATAAAAGGCCAAACATAAAATTCTTATTCAACTGAGTCCAACAATTCAATATGTAATGTTTGCCAGCATTGATACCAACAATTTGCATAAACTGTGTGAGTATTAAAGCAATGGAATGTATGCCCCTGGCAGTTGTCTCAAGCTTTCTTCTGTTGAAATACAAATATAATTATGGTTACTCTAATTTGAATTAAAAGAAAATAATTTGGCAACAGCCAGAAATTGGTTGATATCAAGCATGGCAAACTGTGCTTTCTAAAGTGTAGGTATATACTGCTCTTTCAGGTATATAACAATACACTTCTGAAACCTTTAGCTCATTAATTGAATATGTGTTGACTTACAGTATGAAGTGGTGAAACGTTTGTTTCACTTGTGAATTAGTGGATAAAATTTCATACATTAGGTACTTACTTTTTATGGAACACCTTTTAAATTTCTATTCAAGCTGAAATATATTACTTTTCAGTTGTTTTCCTTTTTTATCATTCCTTATGCAGATGACTAATATTTTTGTCTTAGAATTAATTAAAGAAAAAAGTACACTATTTAGCTCTAACAAATAATTTTAGTTGTGCTCTGATCACAGTTCTCATTACAAAACAGGGGTAGAATTTTTAAGTTCATTGTTTTTACATAATAAAAGCACCATAGGAAAAAAGATTAAGTATGAAAAAAACTGTTTAACATGTGGTGAATCATAAAAGCTACATCTACTTACTAGTAATTACTAGTAATCAGTTTGTATAAAGATTTTTATTTACATTCCCATTTCATTTCAAGAGTTTTATATTTATGAAATTCTTCCCCCCCACCCTAACCCCTTTCAGTTCCAAGGACTCATTGTTGCAGAACTGTGTAACAATCTTCTTAGATTTAAACAGCAAAATCAGTAAATAAATTAAACAACACTAGAGGCAAAAAACTAATAATTTTCTATAGTATATCACAATATTGTGGTTTACACATCCATTCAAAGAAAGCATTACTTCAAGCATGTAATATTAGGAGTCTTTCAGCTTGTTTAACAATTAATCCATAGATAATAAATAAAATCTATTACAAGTGTTCAGATGATTCTGAGT
The DNA here is from genome assembly GCA_030765055.1 of Mantis religiosa. Taxonomy (NCBI): domain Eukaryota; kingdom Metazoa; phylum Arthropoda; class Insecta; order Mantodea; family Mantidae; genus Mantis; species Mantis religiosa. The sequence goes on from CM060959.1 coordinate 108,449,047, forward strand.
TTTTAATGACACCCCTCTTATATTAAATTAAACATGCACATTTTCTACTTCCAGAAGAATTTTTCATTGCCTTCTGAAAGTGAAATGTAATATATTCTTTTCCAAACTACTTTTCCTTTTGAAATTTCTTTAAGAAAGGTAGTTCTGGTATGTGTGGTTCAATAAATTAATAAGCAGTAAATAGTGATTTCTGTTTTGAATGAAGCAATTTTGAGGTCTTTCCACTACATGGAGTTGGTAAGTTAATTTTTAATTTAAAATGAACAGGGGTGCCAAACAAGCTCATTTGCTGTTGCAGAGTTACATTAGCCTTTAAGACTCTGGCACATAGAAAGCAGTGCAGCTTTCGTCATAAACATTTGAAACTCTAAACATAGCCATTGCAATGTTGCTGATCAAAATTATCAATATCAAAATTAACAATCTTTAACAGAGAGCTCATAATAGAGAATACAGTATAAATAAAATATGTGCAGTTTGATTTAGGATTCGTTGTATAGACCTGACCTTAGTGATGACATTTTATCTTTTTTGTACCCCTTTAAAATGTGGGCATTTTATTTTATATTTTAAATGAAGCATGAACTAGGCCATGTTCACGATGAATTTAATATATGATATGAACAGTGGAAGAATTGTATTTATTGTTCTGTACATTCTTTTATTTTCTTTGTTACTGTTTTTTAAAAAAAATTAACATAACATTTTTCAGCAACTCATATAGGTGATTTTACTGTTCAATAAATCTTCATTTGCTTATCTGAAAGTTACCAATTTGTTAGCAATGACTTTTCTAAACAAATATTATTACAAAGTCTGAATTTTGACAGCAAGTTAGTAGACAATAGATCATTAATATATATCATATTACGAGTAGATACATTAATGTATTATTACATATATAAATATTCAAATATATTTACTAAAATTATGTGAAGTAGAAAACTATAAAGACATTTTTCAGAACTGCCATATTTGAGTCTTTGAGGAAAGGCTAAATCTTCGTTGTGACTGTCATTGATGTTTTGCCCCCTATGTTTGGCTTCCTCAGGCTGCACCTCATGACAGTTTAGTTGGTACTGACTTGAGATGAAGCCCAAGGAAGCTGGCCATGGATACTGGCTGAAGTTTATGTAATGACTTTTAAGAACTGTGTTAATATGCCCAGATGAGTACAAGAGTATCCACTGTACTGGTGTGCATTCAATATTTGTTTGTTTCTTCAACGAAACCTTAGTTACTCTTACCAACTTTTTTTTTATTGGATGCTTGAAAAATAAGTATTTTATGGCATAAGTATCACACTTTTTATTTGGCATATTGTTTTACTTATTATTCCTATATATATTAATGATTAAGGATACTTTCTAAATGGACTTTCAGTTTATAGAATAATAGGTTTATTCCTAAAATATTGGTGTGCATCAATGCCAGATATTTCTTTGATTTCAATTCAAGAATGTATACCAGAAATATAAGTATTTAAACATATTATGACACATTAAGTATAGTTGCAACATGACTTTTTCTCCTAATGACAATCTTTTATTCATTTTAGCTTTTAATTGCATAAACAAATACATTAGCAAACTTCTAGCCTAATTCGTTATTTTCTTGAAAACTATACCTAATATATATGGATTTTAGACATCTTAATTTATAATTCATTATTTAAAATATATCACTGAAAACCTTTAAGCAAAGAATTTCAGAAATTAATTTTTACTTACATTAGTCCTCAATTAAATGATTAAATGAAAGAGCTCATATATGAGAACAGCTGAGCCAAATGTCTGAAAATAGTTTCATTCTGCATGTTAACTGTATTATTATTCACATATTAGTTTTATGCAGGTAGGTTACACTGTGAAAGTAAAACACTCATTTTTCTTGCAGCTAAATAGTAGCTGTGTTCACCTATGCTTTATTTAGGTAAAGGAATAAGCATTTTATGTTAATAATGTTTAAAAGAAAATGCATTTTAGAAGATGAAATTTAATGTATTCTTCCACTGAACATAACATTGCTCTATGAAAATTCTGAGCATTTGAAGAAAAAATAAAACTGAATCAAGTTTTTACTAAGTTCCATCCAAAACAAAGTTAATGATTTCCAACGCCATTTCAAAGTTACTTTCATTACCCAAGTATTAATGTATAGTTAATCCAAGTATAAACAACATGTACTCTATAGATGAATCACTTGACAGAACTTCTTTATGCATCTAGAGCATATAGCAGGGGCATTTTTCACAACTTAATATGTAAATCATCAACTACATGTTGGAAAATAACTAAATTGTTGATAAACCCTGGTCGCTACAAAGTCAAAGTGTGCTATAAGACACTAAGAGAGTATCTCCTCAAATTTGTGTTTGGAGCTATAAAGTTACTGGTTACATTGATCAGTCAACTTAACCCTATTATGTAACAACAAGAGGAACTTTGAAGTAAACTGTATGACACAAAGGATTTGGATGATGAAGCCATTTCTTATTAGGCTGATTTTGAGTATGTAACCTTGAATGAGTTACAGGCAAGCCTTCATACTTTTACTGCTCACAACCATTATATCGAGACATTTCCAATACATGTCTCAGTTTCTTTGCATATCAGATATACCAGAAATAGAATGGAAGGTTCACTTTAGTTTATGTATTGCTATTTTTATGATGATATTATGATTTTTATGATGTATTATGATATTGTTATAATATTGTCCTTCATGGTCTAGGAGTAATAAGCCGTATTTCGATGGCGCGTTGCACCAGACCCACAAGACGACAATTCCGGCCCTCGGGCGGCGAGGCCTCAACTGCCGGCATGGTTCCGAGACGAACTCCCGGGGGACTTAGAAATTTTTCGCTCGGAGTTGGACTTCGAAAAATTAAGTCTGAGGTTCAAGCATGGTGGACCATAATAGATTTTTTCAAGTCTACAAAACCCTTATTGTGACTTCTTATGGAAGGAAAGAAAACCTGGTGATACCATGTCATCGATTTACAGCACATAAAAGAACCTCTAACATTTTAGAGTCCTCTGAGAAAAATTGAAGTGTTTCACACTCAATATTGAATGTGATGCCTTTACACCACAGTCATATTTATATGGAACATTCATCCAATGCTATGTTCATCAAATGAAACTAGTACCATTGATTGTTTCAAAATATATTAAACAAATTACACTTTAAATATTAAAAGCAGAATCATTATTAACAGTGTATTTTTTATTAATTTTTAGATGAGTCATATTTATTACACATCTGCTTCACTTTCGTACCTATTTTGAGGACATGTTTCGCAAATCATCGTTTGCATCTATGGCTCTTATGCGCATAAGAGCCGTAGATGCAAACGATGATTTGCGAAACATGTCCTCAAAATAGGTACGAAAGTGAAGCAGATGTGTAATAAATACGACTCATCTAAAAATTAATAATTTTTCGCTTCACTGTGGTGTTCCAATACAGTTAAATCTCGATATAGTGTATTTTTTGTTTGTTGCCATATTGAAGTAGTCACTCTTATTTACACCAACCTTTTTTTCAAATGTTAGAATAAAACATTTACATTTGTTACATTTTCAAGGACATCCATCCTCATCATCAGCTAGTGACCCAGTTATTGGGTGAGTTGAGGTACCCAAAAGCTAATGATGAGGGTGAATGCCCTCAGTAACGTTTCAATTGTGTTCTAACATTTAAAAATGCAGGTGAGTGTAAATGTGTGACTGCTTCAATACTCAAATTATACTTTATTGGTGAATGTTTTACATTTTATTTAGTAAATTTACCAAATAGACTGAACTCTTGCAGGAACAAATTTTTGAACTTCCTCTGCACAGTGATACGCTGTGGAAAACTTCTTTTCAACCCAGTGCAACAATAAAAGTCCTGCACCGCAGCATAGTGGGCTAGAGAATTGTGCTTTGGTTCCCTGCACCACCAATGCTCCAAGATCAATCCCACTCCTGAGGGGTCTGGATTTTAAGTTCTGGGTATAGGAACAGTGGTCACTCAGCATAGTGAGGAAATTGAGGAGTTATGCTAGGTGTCAAATCCTGATCTAGAAAGCCAACTTTCTGGCTAGGGTACCGAGATGCTGAACACCTCCCCTCCACATATCGGTTGGATGATCACCCACCTCTGCTTTGCATATGTGGGATGTGAGGCAAGCAGTCGGTTTGGCAGACTCAGACCCACTTTGGGCTGTTACACCATGGGTTAAATTGCAACAATAAAATCTCATTAATCAGGACTGAGGTGTATAGTAAATATTTACTAGACAATGACAACTGGGATCCAGTGTCAGTTAATTGTGCTCAGGATGCTGTTGGTAAATTATACAACTTCCATGTTTTCAACATGCGTGTTTAGCCATCTGTTTTTTCTCCTTAGTAATCCGTTCAATGGACTTCAGGCAAAAAGGAACATCTGGGATAATGAACAACAATGTATGAATGTACTATGCACTAATTCTACTTGGATGTGAAGTTAAGCTAAAGTCCATCACTGCAGTAAGCAAGCAATGCTATTAAATGACACCAATGAGTCCATGACAGAGGATATCACCAAATTGTATACACTCATGTGCCTGCAAAAATTTCTTAAGATGTTGCTGAATTTCATGATATAAGTTCTCTTTTGCTACCCTATGATAAATAATAACTATATATTGGGAAGTCAGATGCACCTCTCCATCCTATCTGATGTTCGATTGTCACCCAGTAAAGCTTATAAGACATGGTAGTAGCATAGTTGTCATGTTGGAACAAGAACTCACTATTTCCATAAAATGCATCTATAACTGGTAGCAGCTGCAGATGACTGTCACCAGTAAATGAGCCTTCTTGTTCAAGCAACTGTTTCCCATTGTGATACTTTTTTGATCATTAATAGAAACCAACCTAACAGAACAGGTATGGAAAGTTTATGTTAAACCTGTGATACATGACTAAGTTCAGCACAAACATAGTAAATAATTAGAGTTCTTTGAGGTTTTAACAGAACCTGCATAATTTCACTTCCTCTTAAAGTAGGTACTAATCATGAAGTTAAGAAATCATTAGTGTATTTTAGTCAATGATACTATCTAAAGAAGGAATACTATACAATATGTAAATGTAGTTTTGTTTAGTCATAAAATAATAGAGTAAAGGATATGAATAACTTTCAAAAAAGGGAACTATTCCACTTTTGAGTGATATGAGCGTATGGATTCAATAACTGGCTGCATTTATGTCTTATATTGATTGTTCGTATTGCAGATGGCTGTCAGATTAAACTGTACACTCACTATTACCAATTTTCAACAAGGGCTAGGAGTTTTAGTACAAATTAACTGTATACAGACTTGGATACAAGGAACGCTATGTTATAATGTAAATATAATACAGTTATACATTTCATATTTCAATGTGGCCATTTTAAGAAAACATTATATGACATATAAGACATTCAGAATTCTGTCATAGCATTTGTACTCAAACACTTCATGAATTACAGCAACTAACTGGCAAGGATGTATTTATGTTCTCTGTTTTTTCCCAAGATTACTTTTCAGCTTTGCAGGACTCTAATGTTGGCAGTGGTTTTGTGAAACATGTCCCTTTATGTTCTGGGTGGATGAAGCAGAAAAACTTAAGTTGTCTGATTTGTACCAGTAGATGTTTCAGAACTATGTTTTGCAGTCATTGATTTTTATAGCTCGTAGGATCCATAAACATTCTGTGCTATATGCTAGTTTTATGTTAGTTTCAAATTATTTATATTATTATTGCTATTACTTTTTTTTTCCCAGTTTGTGTACAGGTACGCATACAAATGTGTAGAGAACTTTCAATTCATGGTATGCACTGAAAGATGAATGAATGTCATCATATTAAAGCTAAAGAAAGTACTCTAAAGGAATTCAGGATTTGCAAAAATGAAAAATGTGTGTTCCATTCTTCTTGGAGAACAGCATTCCAGTGTACAATTAACTTTGGAGTTAATGCAATGATGTCAATGAAATTTATATCTATGAAATGTGAGTTTCACTTTCAAATGCATTCTAAGGGATGACAGAAAAAAGTTTACACTTAAAAATTTTGAAAGATATTTAATGGTTTACTATAACCAGTAAATATGGCATTCAAAATTTTTACTGACTCTTTTAATTGCTTACAATTTATTTTTCAACTCTATATTAGTACTTTAAATAAAATTTCAGTAAATTTTGGTAAATGTTTCATTAAAATTTATGCACTAAATTCTATATAGCTTCAAAGTTCATTAAACCTCTTATTATAACCCTAACTGATGTTTTCGCCAATACTACCTACTCACCCCCCCCCCCCCCCAAGTATAATGAAAAACTTAATCCTGTGTTTTTAGAAACCTAACAATTTGGTCCCTACTTATGAAAATATACTTATAGTTATACAGTATACTCATAGAGGTTGCTGATACTGTCATAATATTTGGTATGCTCTTTTAGAAAGACATTTTTAAGATTTATTCCATGATTTTTCTAATTTTATGAGATTCTTTCATAATTAATTTGTAACAGATTAACAAAATAGATAAATAAACACATAATATCTGTATGCTATAATTTTGGGGGGAGTTTATCTTGAGCTTGTTAAAATATATTAAAATGAAATGTTTTCTAAGGAAAATCTGAATAAATTTGCAAAAGCCTTACTTATTCTTTCTGTTATATATTTTAGAACTGTTGATGACAGTAGGTGGGACATTATTTTTACGTTATAAAAAGGGAGAATGGTGTGAACTGCTGCTAATATTTATTTTAAAAATGCATACCTTAAGAGTCTCAAGCTAAACAAAATGTGTCATAGTAAACTATGGATCCAGCTTTTAATGTTAACCAGTGGTTTGAACTAGCTCTTTCCATCATTTTCTAAAACCTGCAAAGATTAGGTTGGATTACTTTATTCAATTCTCCAATTACCAGGTGAATTGGTATTTTTTCATTGCTATAGTTTAGAGCAGTGTGCAAACCAGTTGAAAAAGTATTTGATTGAGAAATAGTGACTTATAATCTGGTGAACCATACTTCAGAGATTACTTAACACTTTGTCTAAAGGCATATTCCTAATATTGATACAATGAAGTGCTAAGTACACAGAAAAGATATGGAGGTTGTGCAGCCCTTTGTCCTTCTGGACTGTAGTGCCATTGGCTTAACAAGTGTCTGCAGTGAACAAATGAATAGTGCAAATAAGTTATATATTAAAGAGGAAGAGAAATGATAAACCTGAAATAAAAGATTTTTCAATTCTTCTGAGTAACTTCCCTTGTGCATCATTGAATTTGTTATGGATGGATCAGAAAAGCTGATAAAAAAGAAAGGGAAATACAGAGACAAACACATAAATATCTGCATCACCAACATTGCAAGAAATAAATAGCAACAGCAATGATAGTGCAAAAACCATGCACTATGCACTATACATTCAATAATGAGTATTTGTAAAATTATGTTTTACTTTTATGCCATGATTTGTATTATGATTACATTCAGCCTTTTGCACAAGCATAATCTTTATAATTACATTAAACAAAATATTAAGGTGCACAGTCGTAACAATGATGGTGGTTGTGATGTCAGCTTCAGTAGTGATTGTAGTGCTGCTGATAATGATGATAACAATGTAATAAGCTTACTTTAAATATTAAATAATTTATTTAAATTCTTAATGTCTTAATGACTGTATTCATGCTCTCCAAACAACAGGTTTTATGCTCTTATTTGAGTTTCACAACCTTTATATCAAGTTAAAGAAAAATCAACAGTACCACTTTTCTTTTTTTCATTCACTAGAAGATGATTAAAACAAAACAATTCATTTTCCAAGAATGAAATTTATACCTGAGCAAAATTTTTAATCACCTCCCAAAATGCTTTTGCTTCCTCATTCAAACATTTCATGCACACACGCAAAAATATAAAGGAACTTATATCGGTATGAAAAAACACGCAAATTATTTTCGAAGTTGCGCAATTATATACATGTATATCAACAGTCTCAATAAATACAAAACAGAAAAGCCACCATTCACATAAAACTCTGACAATATACATATTTAAAAAATATGTACATATTTATATGCTTTAATTACATTATGTACCTCAGGCAGTATCTACAATACTGCATGGTATATAATAAGTTATATACAAGACCCTGCATTGTTATGCATAAAATGTGATATATATATTTATATACACTGCAAATAATAAATATTTGATATAAACATCAGTAAAAATACATATCATGCAATACTTATTCAAATTATTTTTAATGCAACTAGTGTATGAAGGATAGGGATTTCATATGAAACTCTTTTTTTTTTAAGGAGTTTTAAGAATGTGATGGGGAGAATAATTCAAAGATGAAATTGCTGCAGATAAAACTGGTTTAAGTTATTGGTGATGGATAGTTTAAGTTATGCACATATACCTCATTGTAGAAAGAAGAAAACACTTGCACTGTTTAAAGGGGGATATTTTACAGTTTGAGTATTTAAAAAAACTATAATTCTTAGTTGCCAGTATACCAGATATAATGTAGCATATAGCAAAATGTAGAATATAATAAAAGCAACAGGAACTGAACTGCTGGCAGTAAAATAATAGTCACTCACCATCTATGTTTATCACAGTAGTATCATTTGCACTTTCAGCATTCCTCTTTTACATTTTAGTCTATCTTTTATTTATCTATTGTAATCAGAGGAAGTAAAAAAGTTCAATATTGAGTTTTTGCTGGAAATTAGCATTTTACACTCCTCAAAGGGGATCCCCCTGCTGTCAAAAAAAAAAAAAAAAAAAGGATATATGTGTGAGGCAGAGAGAGAGAGCGCGTGAAAGATCAGCATAACCAAAAATAGTGGCTGAAAAAGGAAAATAATTTTATTCTTAAGCCAAGTAATGTTTTAAAATTGCAAGGAAAAGACTTCTGTGGAATTATTTCCTTTTGAATCAATGGACTGGACTCTTTACAAAACATCTCATGATTTTCGCATTCTTTTGCCCCCTCCTGAAAAACTTTGGTTTATATTAATGTAATACAATTTTGAAATATACATTTTTTGTTTGTTTTTGTAAATAGCCTGTAAAGCTTCTTCTCCATTATTTTTTAAAACTAGAGAAGAATAAAGGATAGATAGAAAGATTTCAGAAAATAATGCAGCACTCATGAAGATTAATATTTTGTATTAATTTTTTTTTCTTTTATATAGTATTAGCTATGTGCAATTATTTTTTTTTCCTTCACATGCATTCATTACTAAAAAAAATCAAATAAATGAGTCCTGCTAGTTATACATCTTGCATGTAACCATGTCTATATTGCCTAATATGAAATGTTTCCATGTAGGCAATGTTTATCATGAGATTCCCTACTTAAGTCTCAAATATACTTGTTTTGATTCATTTAGATTGTATTTATAGCTCTTAAATTCATATTATGTGAATCAGTTTCCTGTCACAGAATTAGACTGCAATATGTCTTAACATACTTTCAGAAATAAGTATTATAACTATTTATGCATGATTGGAGGAATTTGGTAACAGTGATGTCAAAATTAATTGCAAAAACTATTTGTAGTTGGTTTTCAACACTTTGTCACTTACATTTTTATATTATTGAGGTACTAGTTCCGGAATCCATTGTCTCCACTTTCTACTTCGAAGGTCTGTAGATTGATATCATCTGTAGATTGAGATGATAGTCGGACCTTCAAGATTGAAAATGAACTCAAAGGCTTCCAAAACTAATCCCTCAATAATATAAAAATGTAAGTGAAAAAATGTTAAAAACTGACTACGTGTAGTTCACTTTCTTCTCGGGCAGCCAGCCAGGTGAAAAGATGATTAGATATCAACGTTTCGGGAGTGTGCATCTCTCCCATCGCTCTGAAGACTGAAAACAGTATTTTGTTCAGTAATGTGAATTTTTATAGTGTTTTGTCTTTGTTTATAGTTGTGTTATATCCAGTATTTCATTTGTGGTTATAACATTTTATAAATATCCTGATGATGGGAGAGATGCACACTCCCGAAACGTTGATATCTAATCATCTTTTCACCTGGCTGGCTGCCCCAGAAGAAAGTGAGCGTATTCGTCGCCAGGAAAGCTTCAGGACTTATTTGACTACATGTAGTTTTTTTCCAAATAAGAACTATTTGTTGGACTAGTGAGCCATAGGTAATATCGCACAAGTTTAAAAATAAAAGTTTGTTTTGTTTTCAGGTTTCCTTTCCATTTTATGTACATTACCCAGATTAAAATGGTTAAATAGATGTAAAATAAATAATAAAGGAGGAGTGTCCTTAAAATGAAACTGTTTGTCTTTATTTCTGAATTAACAGGTTTTGATGAATCAGACTAATGCATTCTATGGCTTCAAGATATACACTATTGTTTTGGAGGTGCCTCTTATTCCAAATCAATTTTCAATTTTGTAATGTAGCACGGTTACAGTGCTTAATTAATCAGCAAATTAACTTATACATGCTCGCCATGAAAATTTCAAACAATCTATTCAAAATGCAATTAAAACATTTAAAGAAATGCAAAACCCATTGAGGATGTGCATTAGACAATACAGTACTGAGGTGCTTTCTGATATCTCTTGAAAAGCAGAATGCCTTACCAGCCATTAGCTAATGAAGAATTTCAAGACAAGATCAACAATAGAAGTAAGATTTTCGGAGGAGGAGGCAAAGTGAACAATAGTAAATGTGCTCCAGTATGATGCATGTGCTTAATTATTACTTTTCAATAATTTCTGGCCAGAGGTTTGTTAAGCGGTCTTCTGAGCACGAAAAACATAATGTAACAATGGTATATGCACTCCAGCAATTTCATCTTTGAAGAAAGAAAAAGGACTGCTGAGATGATTGAGAAACCGTGTATGGCATCACACATGATCTTGTGACAAGATGTGACATCACATGACACTGTGCAAGAAACTGCAGCAGAAAAACAGTGCATTACAAAAGCACCATATTCAACATTATGTTAATATCATTATTATTATTATTATTTTATTATTTATTATTATTACTGTTATTATAATCATTATTACTTTTGAGTTCTTATATTGTTTTTAGTATGAAATAGATATAAGACATTGAAAATATTGTTAGTACCCATATCTTAAAAGCAACAATTTTGCAGGTAATTCTGTCATTTTACTTATTGCCAAGATATCATTTATGTTTAATATTATATTCCTAAGTTTTAAAACAAAAGTCTATCTATTGCCATAAGTGTAACACTTTTGGAAAATAAATCAAAAGTATAAATAAAAACTTTGACATACATCCACAGTATAATACTGTATAACCTCATAAAGTACAGCAGGGCTATGAAGCATTTTCAACATAGAATGCTTTATATGTATATTGTCTTATTAAACTTTCCCTCTAAAATTAATTCTTTCTAGGTATAACTGCTTACTCTGGCAAAACCAAATGATAAGAGACGTTGCTTTTAAGAGATGCTAGGTACCAAATGAGGAGGGATGAGAGATCTGAGAACTTTAAACCTTGTTGAGTTAGAGATTAGTCACTGTCCACAGTCAGCACATGGAGGGTTGTTGCTGCAGTCTGACCAATGCCAATGGCCCAAGCAGTCATCACAGCACTTTTATTTAATTGTCCTTAGTTATTGAGCCAGGGTATCCACCATCAATTGTAAACATATTTACATTTCCTTAAGGCCCCAAAAAGCTTTCTCACTGAATTACTTTATTGGCACTTATTTTATTCTAGCTGAAAAATATCATTATCCATCTCCTAATATTTTAGGATATACAATGGTAAAATCAAAACTTAGTTTGTTCATGCATAAATTGCAGTAATGTTTTAAAATGCTCATTCGATTCCATCAGGCAGTACTTTGCATTATTTAATAGCTTTGCCCTGAGAAATGCCTGGTTTTCTCCACAGACTGCTAATGCTTATTTCAGATTTATTTTAGGAATAATTGAAAATTTTTTCCATCTCTGAAGTATGTACTTGCCAGTGGACCAGCTGCAACATATGAAATAGAGGCACGAATTCCTGAGTTTAAAATTAATTTGAAGTGTATGTAAACTATAGTGAATAAAACAAAATTTTCTCTTAGGCATATGTACAAAAGGGAAGTTGATTTAGCAAAAATAAGGCCACCAAATGCTTTTAAATTTGAGACTACCAATCTCATGTTTCCTATTATTATAAAATGTGATACAAATATCTGAACAATGAGATTACAACCGCTTCAGGTGCTCAAAATATGTGGCTGTGGTGTTATCAAAACGAAATGTTTTTGATAAAGTTTTCAGCTAGACTTCTTAAAGCACTGCTGTTTAACCCAGTGAGAAGCTAAATTCTGAGCTTTAAGTCTAAGAATTGACAGAGTTTAAACATCTGAGGACTTGGCTTCTGGTATATGACTAAAGGCAGCAGTAGTGTTATTGGGACTGCTGCTTGGGGAATCCTGAAAAAAGAAAGAAATAACTGTCAGTGTAACATACTTTGTTGTACAAATAATCTATATTTCACATCCTGATTTCGTACAATGGCAATTTAAGAGATTATAGCTGTCCATCATCACATATACATAGTTTTTGAGTGGAATTCTAAAGTAAACTGCAAATAGAGTGTTGCAAGTACCAGTTATTGCAATGTAATGACAAAAGAATCAAACATGCTTAGGTTTAATTGGAAAACTATATTATTTTACCAAACAGAATATTTTTGCAGCACTTACTAAAGTGGCAGGAGATGTTCAGTGGAAGGAAAATAAAAATAAATTGGATTGAATAGGTACAAAATTAACTGAATAAATCATTCAAGTCCAAATCTTATATACAGGATGTTTGTTAAAAGAACACATTTATATATGAACAAATTTAAGAACTAACAAGGTACACCTTTGGCCTTGAATACTCGAAACCACATGAAAACATGCTTAGAGTAACAAACAACCATTAAAACAACAGTGGTTTGTGTCATTTTTATGCGAAACTCTGCACTTGTCTGGTAGCCCCATTATAAGCTCTATATCAGAGAAATTACTGATTTTATACGACTGCAATGTGCCGAACCACATGCAAAGGTGCATGATAAATATTCAATCATCAAACTTCATCCTGTGATTTGCTATCATTTGCTGTATCAAAGTATTAGCCTGTGTTGCAATTTACTTGGCAAAATGCATGTATGACATTGACCTACCTGTATTATCATTTGCAAATGTAATTAGTGCAGCTTTTCATATTGAACTGTGTGACTGCAAAAGTGATTTGGAATGTGATAACATGGTTTTAGTGAGGTGTGAACATTGCTCTTCCACTTTGTTTTAACCACTTCATTGAAATCCTGCATCTGAACTTTGAGGACTAATGTCAACATTATCAGGTGTGTAGTACATAGGTATATGTTTAGCACTGTTATAAGTACTTTAAACAGAGATTTTCAGCACTGTTGACTGTAACTATAATTACACACTAACATCATTGAATTACTTATAGTTACTAAGTATGGTATTAATTACTAAACACATTGTTTCTCTCTATTAAAATGTCATTAGAGGTAGAACACAATATTTTGCATAGAAATCACATAGATCACTGTTTTGTTTATGATCAATTGTCATTCAAAGCATGTTTTCATACGGTTGCGGGCATTGGGAGGTCAAAGGTGTCCCTTGTAACGCCTTTTATTTTCAAAGAGAAGTAAATCATTACAGATAATATTGGAAATGGTAAAATAGGAGACAAAATTCTTTATTGGAAGTGCCAGAATGTTTATTTAAATAAGACACAGCAATTGAGTTAATTATTGAGTTAGCTAAATCATTTATTTATTTAATAAGGAAGACATGTTTCAGGAGCTAATTTTTCCTAGTCAACTATTCATCATGATGGCAGGATGAACCTTGTGCACTACAAAATACGCATCAACAGCACAAAGCAAAAACAGAAAACCAAATCAGCAGTAGCTGAAATTTTTGGAGCGAACAACAAATAATAAATAGAAATCTAATAATACTAAAATACTTCTCAGGAAAAACAGAATTCAGAGTATGAGAAAACTTTTACATTTGGAAAAACAGAAAAAGCATTTTCAATTTTGAAATCCCATTAACAACATATTTATGCAGAGGTTCATCCAATCACCACTAGGAACAAGGCCAACCACCACATTGAATGATTTAGGTAGCTGACTAGGAAATGAGTATGTGAGTAATTACCTCAGGAAACATGTTTTCTTTATTAAATAAGTAAAAGATATAATGTAAAATTTGAATCAGTAACTAACCAAATTATATGAAGGTCACTGTCATGAAGTCCAACACAAATGATTTTAATTGTAAGTTAAAATAAACATTTTAACTAATTATTGATATGAGAATTGCATTTTATTACATGCGTCAATTTGCTATTACATCAGAATTGCCCAGCCCGCCTTGGTAGCGTAGATGGTTGCGTGTCTGCCTCACGTTCAAGAGGTCCCAAGTTCGAATCTCGGTCAGGGTGAGTTACCTGGATAAGGTTTTTTCCGGGGTTTTCCCTTATCCTTCAAGACGAATGTCAGGTAACTCTATGCTCCATGGACCCTGGACTCATTTGAGCATCATTTCATCCAATTCATTCATCGTCCGATATGACTTTACGTTGGAGGACGTAAGAAATAAAAGAAAAAAAAAGTCAGAATTGCCAACAATTCAAATTCATTTCAGTACACAAATTAAATAATAACTTTCACTTAGGGTCTAATAGCAGGAGTATAATGTTAGGCTACAAAGGGAAATAAATGAAATATTGGCAGTTTACAAAAAGTGGAGAATTAGAATAAATATAAAGTTCTATGGTTTAAAAAAAAAAATACAAATGAAGAAAATCCACCTCTATGATGTCCAGTCGCTCTAACCCATTGAGCTACCATGGTCAACGTGCCGTCCTGGCATTAAATTCTCCATTTGACTCATAAATTTTCCCGGTAGACCACTGGACGGAAACCAGGAGATCCGTGGTTCAAATCCCGGCCATGGCATTGAATTTTTCATGTTGACTCTATCCATCAAAAACCTTAGCCTATATACGGCTAGTGTGAAGAAATGATTAATTTCCATCAATTAACTAAAATTCTACAGTACTGTTTGAAAATCTTCTGTTCCATTCAATTGGGAGAAAGGTGTTATCTCAATACTCAAATCAGGTAAATCAGCAGATGATATAAATAAATATGGAGCTATATTACCAACCAGTGCTTGAGCAAAAATTATGGAAAGAATGATTTCAGCCAGATTAAGTTGTTATCTGGAACACTACAATTTTCTGTCACGCTGTCAAGCTGGCTTTCAGGAAAATCATATAACCAGTGAACAAGAATTAAACTTGTCAAGAAATTAAAAAGGGATTTAACAGATAATAAGTTACCTTAGGCATATTTCTTGAACTGAAATCTACATAACACACTGTATGAAGATTTAATCTTATCAAGAAGCTAAAACAGATAGAAATTACACATAATATGGCTCATTAGATATAAGAATTTGTTTCAGGAAGATGTTGAACAACCTTTTATGTTTCAACATTATCAAGTTTCAAAAAAACCAACTAGGTTTACCTCAGAGGGAATACTTAACACCATTCTATTCAGTATCTATGTAAATGATCTGCCCGAACAGCCCCATCAAACAGACTTCAACACTGCATTGTATGCACATGACTAAGTGATTTGGAAATCACTGAAATAAGACAAACTTTAAATTCTGAAGACAAATGTTTAAAATTCTTTGAATACACTTAAACAATGATGTTCTAGAAACCTCATGAAAGTAAACACTGGGAAAAGTAACTTTCAGCTTTTTTCCCTTCAAAAGATACAATTCAATATTGCCTTAAGTTATAATAATACCCAATTAATGAGAACAGATAATACTCAATATTATACAACAAAAACTAAGCCTGTTAAAGAACATATTGAAAATCAAAGATAGGGCAACCATTTTAAAATATTAAAATGACATACAGGAACTAAATGAGGTTTTTCAAGGTCTACATTAAGTATCATATTTGATACATTATATAAGATCAGTTCTTAAATACTGTGGAGAAATACTGATAACATCAATTTCAACCTCCATGATAGTTGAGTGCACACAAAATCAAGCTCTTAAGTTAATAACTACTGAAGCTACAAAAACTACTTTTATAAGGGCCTTACAAGCATTTACATGTAACAGACAGATTTAAAAATGCAAACCCTTTTAACATATGAACAAATCTTGAGGCTTCCAGAAAATAAGAAATGGGTAAAACACTACATCTATTTATTTTCAGTTTAACTACTAAACTGACTATCCAAAACAGAAACTTTCCTACCTTTTAACAACCTATTGAATACATTGGTCAAGATGATTTTTGTCTAATGAGTACAAACAGATGTACTTAATGCAATTTTTCATCTTGTTTTCAAATAAGTATTCAGAATTTTTCCATCATATACATTTTCTTTCTTATTTCAATTTCAGTTTTTTAAAATAAACATTTTAGTTAAATTAATTGGGAGTCGATTAATAACACAAAACAACACTCACTTTTAAATTTTGTGTTATTAATCGACTCCCAATTAATTTAATTTATACAACAACACTGTTTTCAACACTTCCATGAAAGGATTTAACATTTTAGTTGTTTATTCTAATTTTTCTTTTTAAATTTAAAGGATTTTTATCTCATTAGCACAATTAGTTATACTTAATGCAGATTTTCATCAGTTTTCAAGCATTTATTTGGAACTTCTCCATGTCCTACAATTTCTGCTTACTTAAATTTAATTATTTTTAATACAGCCGTTTTTTGTTCGTTTGTTGTAAAATGAAAGCTTCTAGGGCATTGTAAATATGATGAAACCAAATGAGCTATCTCAAATAGTATCACTGCTACTGTTGTGCATGTTCAGACATGTGTAGAATGCGCATTTGTGATCCGTTGCAGCACTCATTCACCAGAACACTGCCAGTTACGAGATGCCAGTGAACCAGCAAACTCGTCATTGTGAATGCTTTGTGAGTCTGAATTGTGTTTTACACATTCACAAATATCTTTCTTTTAATAAGTCCTTAGTTGCAAAATGCCTAGAGTTTATTCTATTATTTTAACAACTTTAGTTATATATGTGATGAAGTGATGCTCAAGTCCCAAAGGGGAAACTTATTCCAAAAAAGTGTTATGAGCTTTATTTTGGATGTAAAGTGGGGGATGAACAAGGGCCTGGGCCACACATATCTGTTGTTTATTGTGCAATAGGCTTCTTACTGCATGGAAGATAGGCATACACCACATGCCATTTGCAATCCCAATGAATTGGAGGGAACCCAGAGATCACTCCTCAGACTTTTATTTCTGTTACTTTTACAGGCTTTCCACTTTTCAGCTGTTGTCTTGTTGTTTTGTAGCAGTTCTCCATACTCCTCTGTCATTCCACTGATCCCTCTTCTAATCCTCTTTTCTCCATGGCTCTTTTAATTCCATCCTTCCATGTGAGTTGACCTCTTCCACGTTTACTTTGAACAGGTGTCGACCAACTAACAATCTTCTTTAGTACCTCTCTTCAGTCATTCTTTGGATATACTCATATCATTTTAAGGCCCTTGCTTCTATTCTAACCACAACATATTCTTAAGATACTTTTCCGCCCTTATGTAATCATTTCTTATGTGTTCCATCCTTAATATTCTCATACTTCTCCTCAAAGCATCCATTTCTGTCTCTAACAGTTTTCTCCTCAATCTTTCACTCACCATCCAACTTTTATGTCCATATGTTAAAATTCTCTCCACTATAGTTTTTATTATAGTTGCTTCTAGTTGTATCCCTACTCCATAGGAACCCATTAAAGCGGTTAATTGCCTTCCTATACTGCATCCATCTTAAGAAACACACTTTATGTATATCTTCTTGCCCACGTGCACAAGCATGACAGATGACAGTGACACTTTGGTGTCATATCATATGTTACATCATATTACATTCAAACAAGTTGTATGCACAAGAGTAACTTACCAGTAGATTCTGTTTTTTAGGTTTTTGTTCACAGAATTGCTCACAGGAAAGTGTGCTTCTTAGGATGGCAGTAGTATAGTATAGTTTATTCTATTATTTATGTCACCTTCACTTGTGCATGATTGGTCAATAGTACAAGGTTCAGCCAATAAATAAGTTTCCTTATTATGTAAATTTGAAGCTAGTTACAGTGAAGCAACAAATACCACACAAATATAATCATTTGTAACAGAAACTTCCCTTATCTTTAAATGTTCTTATTAATTGAAATCACGTTTTCGTGAATATTCATTCACATTTTCAGTTGAAAACAATCTTGTTGTCAACGTTACGATCACTAGAGGTCACTACATTCCTGCCAGTACTACAAAATCTGAAAATGAAATAAACTTAAAGACAGAATCGGTTGTCAGTATTTCAAAATTCAGTATGTGATTTTTATTTTTTAAAACAAATATTTTTTTCCAAACCACTAAATATATTGGACCATTTAATTGTTTTAATACTTTAACTTCTGGACTTATTTCTTTGTTAAATGACCAAAATTGATCTGCTATGGCCGATTTATCAGTCTGTTTATACTTAAGTGTTATGAAAATGTTCTTTCATTCTGGTTTCTAAATTAAGTTTGGTCTTTCCAATATAAACCTGATCACAATCTAAATAATTAAATTGATAAGTGCCAGATATTTTATTATTAGGAATTTTAAATTTTTTTTAGAGAAATTTAGTAAATTTTTAATACTATATTTATTTTGAGGAACTAAAGTTATACCAAGTTCTATAAAATGATAAGTAAATTTTTTTAAAACGATAATTGTCTTTTATTTTTAAGGGTAGAAATATCATTAACAGTTTTCTGATATTTAAGTTTTTCAACATTTTTGTTTATAAAGTCTTTATAAAAACTATTAATTAAAGCAGCATTAATAATGTGTTTATATTCTCTATTAAAATCCTCTTTATTCAGGGATATATTTCTTAATATATAAGTAAAACTATTAAAAAAAGCAAATTAATGTGTAAAATGGTTAAAACTTTTATTTTTTATGTAATTGTTGATATGAGTAGATTTCCTATAAATACCAAGTTTAGTTTATTATTATTTCATATTAAATTAATGTTTTTGTTCCCTCTCTAGATCTAAGGATAATTATATTTTAAAATATAAAAATTGTGTAATGAATTTTGAAATACCGACAATCAAATTGTCTTTACATTTATTTCATTTTCAGAGTTTGGTAGTACTGGCAGAAACGTAGTTACCTCTAGTGATCATAACATTGGCAACAAGATTATTTTCAACTGAAGATGTGAATGAATATTCATGAAATCGCAATCTCAATTAATAAGAAAATGTACATCATTTTCTTTAAAGATAAGTGAAGTTTCTGTTACAAATAATTATATTTGTGTAGTAAGTTTTCCTATTTTACAAAAAATACAAGAGAGTTATTTGCACTTGTGATATATTTTATTTTCAATCTACAATTTGTACACTACTTCTTCACATAGACACAATTTCTGTCCATACATTTTTGGTTCGTTGCAGCAGTTTTTTGTTACCTTTGTCATAGCAAGTCGGGTCCTGTCTCCATAGCCAGCAGTTCGCTTCCACTTCCACCTCTTCATCAGTTTACCTCCAAAATGTGACTTGAGTTATGGAAAGAAATGGAAATCACTTGGAGCAAGATCCAGAGAATAAGGTGGATGGGGAAGAAGGTCCCATTTGAAGTTTTGCCTTAACCCGTTGTTGCTTGTGAGCATCAGTAAACAAACATGGGACCCATCTTTTCAGACTTTTTGATCTGATAGGATTGTCGCTACAAAGGAGCATCCAATTTCCATACCAGGAGGAGCAGTAACAGGCCTGCTGATGCATTCTTCAGCACACACATTTTGCCATCTTTACAGGATCCATGAATGCTAGAGGTGAACCATTTGGATGCTCATGCATCCTTCTCCATAAAAACATGCTAATTGGTGATGAATATTGATAGCCATTTCATATAGCCATTGACAGAAAATAAGAGACTGGAGTTCAAATGTGGACATGCTTTCAAATGGTAGCACCATGATAGCTGGTGCCATACTGGTGAAAGCGGAGCAAACTCATGCTGGTGAAGGTGAAACGCAGCCACCATACTCCATTGAAAGTTTCTGCAGTACCAACTTAATTTAAAACATGTGGTTTGCAGAGAAAAAAAAAAGGAAAACTTATTTATTGGATGACCCTAGTAGATCCAAGGTATTTAAATTGTTCAAATCTTTTTATTGTTTTATAATTTATTTCAAGGTTACCACTTTCAATGTTTTCCCTTTCATGCCAACTACCATGCATTCTGTCTTACAAAATTGATTTTCAGTCCTTCTTCCTCATATGTACCAACAAGCTTAGAAGTCATATATTCTATGTCTGCTCTGTTATCACTTGATCAGCAAATAATAGACTGTAAATGTTCTCATCATTCACCTCTAATCCCATTTTTGACAGGTTTTACTCCATTTTATCAAGACACAATTCAGGAAGTTTTAAACAATGTCGGCAGTGCAGATCCCTGTCTTAAACCTTTGTTTACTCGGAATCCTTTCAGACTAGTTTCCCAATCTTTACTAATGCATTACAGTCATATAATCTTTTTATAACATCAGTTAGTGATTCAGGTATGTTTGTTTTTAATAAGAAATTCCACACCTTACTTATAAGTACTAATTTTAAGCTTTTTCCAGATTTACAAATACAAAATGTAATTTCTTTACTTTTTGCCACCATTTTTTCCTGTAATTTGTCAGATTGTAAAAAATATGATCTAAACACAACCTGCCTGCTATAAATCCTGCTTGTTGTTAAAATTTTTTATTATTATTTCCTCTTATCCAATGTTAATAATGGTACTAATTTATTGCATTTACACTGATTCTCCTTAATTGATTGGGTTTCTCTTGTCTCCCTTGTGTATGGGGGTAATATATGATCTTTTTCCTTCCAGGAATTAGATCTCTTTTCAGTACCTGATTAAATAATCTTACCAGAGTTTTATCACTATTTGTTCCTTATATTTTACCAGTTCCATAGAGATTCTTCCAGGGCAGGACCAGCAGCTTTGCCAGTTTTTGATATTTTAAGTCGTTAGGTGCCTTCGTAACACACATCATACTGTGGTTTGAGGAACTAGCAGTTCTTTGCTACATCTCGTATTTGATTACATAGGACTACGGAGATAAACATTCCTAATCTGATTCATATTCACTTCTGACCCAGCAGGGCAACCACTGCTTTTTCCTTTGCATAAATAACCTGTATCCACTAACTGTGAATACCATTTGTGAATAGGGTTATCGAAAGGAGGATCCTTCCTGTATTTTGTCCGAAAATGGTGCTGGACTTTGGTAATGGATCAGTGTTGATGATATTCAGGAGTACAAAAAGCTTTCTTCTTACCACTAACTGCCATCTGGTGGTAACTTATGTACTACAGTTAATGCTAAATAAAATTTTGAGAGTTTGTCTACTACAATAAAAATGCTACGTTTTCCACGTTTTCAAAAAAAGAAAAAATTTACAAAACCCCTAGAATCATTTTGAATAACTCTGTATTTACTGCATCCCAATGTTCTGTTGGATTTAGTTTTTCTTTGTCTTTCTTTGTATAGGCTCTTGATATTTTCAACTTGTAATAAATTTAGATTGTACCAAGATTTATTTATTGTCTCTCCTGAATTTATATTCTTTGTGGCAACCATATAGTGTTCTGCTCCATATTCAGGCTCATGTTTGCCTTTAACATCCTGTATAATTATTTTCCATGACTGTCTCAATAAACATTTATTCAGGATTGGTATAGTGAGATCTCCTCTGTGTCCTTTCTGTATGCTTAAAGAGGATATGGGTGGAAACCACCTACTCCACTGCCCAATCTTTAGTCAACATACCAACATAACATCAAAATACTGGAGTGCAAGAGAGTGAATGCCTCCATTGCCAACTGCTTAACATTAGATACCAAACAAACAATTTTCTCTGCATATTACATAATGATAATTGAGTGAAGGCCTTTTGTAGATTGTTCTCATCTATACTTATTCCTTGTGTTCCAATGGTTAGAGCAACCGCATGGAGAGCGGGAGATCTGTGGTTCAAATCCTGGCTATGGCATTGAATTTTTCAGTCTGGCTCTACTCATTCAAACCTTAGCCAACATAACATAACGGCTAATGTGGAAGAAATGATTATTTCCATCAATTTACCTGAATAACATAGTGGTTTAACTATGAAGCCTGGGACTTAAGTACTTACAGCATAGTAAGCCGCCACAAAAGGTGCGTGTATCATAGCATATGAGAACCCCAAGTGGTCTAGCAGGAAACATATGAGTCAGTTGGAGAATTTAATGGCATGTGGCCACGTTGGCCATAGTAGCTCAGATGGTTAGAGCAACTGCATGGAGAGTGGGAGACCTGTGGTTCAAATCCCGGCTATGGCATTGAATTTTTCAGTCTGACTCTACTCATTCAAACCTTAGCCTACACACGACTAGTGTGGAAGAAATGATTATTTCCATCAATTTGTGTTTAAACATTGCATTCATTGTGAGAAGGTCATTTACTTTGTATATCCCTTTTAATCTTTGACTATTTTTGTTTACTGTCTTCTCCACATGGTCCAATTCTTCTCCCCACTCTACTGTTTAAGTATCCTAAACTATTAGTTCTTTCCTACTTGATGTTCCTTCAGTTATTTCAGTAAGTTGTTCAAAATATCTTTCCTTTGTGTTTACTGGGGCATCATTGTTTGGACCATATGTATCAATTATTATTTCTTCGCCATATTATTTAGCTTTAACTTTAGGAATTGTTCATTTACTTCTTCCCAGCTTTTAATTTATTCCCTCCAATTTTTCCTTATTAGTACTCAAACACCAGCCCTTCCTTTTTCTGATTTAGCTCCACTCCAGATATGTAAATAGACTCCAGTTACTGTATGTCCTTTCCCATTTTTTCTCTTTCTGTTAGTTTTATTACATCTATATTCATTTCTGTAACCCCCTTAAATATTTCCTCAAACTTTGTTGTTAACCCTTGTAAATTCCAAGTCACCATATTTGAAGTCCTTCATAGCCATAGTATATGCCTTTTTTGCTATCTGGTTTTTTCTTCTTGTACAGGAAATGTAACAATTTGTTTTAATAATTGGTTTATTTCTGTTTAACAAAATTAAAGGAATTACATCAAAATCAAGACATACAGTGTTCCCTAACTTGCAGTCTGCAATGAGACCAGTTTCACACAGCAAAGAATTGCCTATACCAAAACCTCCATACCATATGACAGAAAATGAAGTGAGCTCAGATTCTGATGAAATTAAGGAAGAAAATGCAACAGATTTCTAAGCTGTTTATCTGAACCTCATTTACTATCTCAGAAAGAACTTAACAATCTCACACAAGCAGTCTAAAATGCTTGCTTACCAGCTAAAAGGATGGAATCTCCTTCACACAGATATATATGCATTGTAGTTGTAGTTCTCTATTTAAAGATTATTTTTCTGAAGAAGATGTCTCAAAGTTTGTAATGAAATTTCTTGTCTTATGGAGACATTTGGTATTGCACATAACCCAACAGAATTGTGCTTGTTCATTGATGACTCTAAAATTAGTTTAAAAGTAGTGCTTCTACATAATGCCAATAAATTCACATCAGTACCTGTGGCTCACTAAGCTAGTATGAAATGAACTTAGGAAACCTTTAAATTTATATTGAAAAAGCTTCAATATGCAATATATGAATAGAATATTTGTGGTGATCTGAAGGTTATTGTACTTATTCTGTTCTGCAGCTTGATTACACAAAGTGTTGTTACTTTTTGTGCCACTGGGACAGTAAGGGCAGGAAAAAAACATAACATTAGAAAAAAATGGCCCAAACATGATTCATTCATTCCTGGACAAAAATGAGAAGTACCTATGAGATATTATTACGTAAAAAGTGAAGCTAGTACCAGTAAAGCAACAAATACTACACAAATATAGTTATTTGTAACAAAAACTTCACTTATCTTTAAAGAAATTGATAGAAATTTAAAAAAATTGTGGGATCGCGATCACATACAATCTTACTGTTGTCAAAGTTATGGTCACTAGAGGACACTGCATTCCTGCCAGTACTGCCAAACTCTGAAAATGAAATAAGCTTAAAGACAATCAAATGTCTGGATTTCAATATTCATTACATGATTCCTTTTTATTAAAATAAATACTTTTTCCCAAACCATTAAATCTATCGGACCATTTAATTGTTTTAATGATCTAACCTCTGTATTTCTTTCATAGCTAAATGACCAAAAATGATCTGCTATGGCCGAATTATTAGTCAGTTTATACCTAATATTTCAAAATTGTTCTTTCATTCTGGTTTCTAAATTATTTCTGGTCTTTCCAATATAAGCCTGATCGCAATCTAAACAATTACATTGATAAATGCCAGATGTTTTAGTATCAGGAATTTTATCTTTCTTAGAGAAATGTAAGTTTTTAATATTATATAAAAATTATTTGTGGTTGGTTTATTGACACTCGTCACTTACTTTTTCATATATTTATGAGAGACTAGTTTCAAAGGCCCTGGCCTCCATTTTCAATCTCTTCCCAACTGGCAACTGATGTTATCTGCTCTCTCTGGTGGTGGAACTATGAACTTTTTTGTCAAATTATCTGCTGGCGGGATTTCAAAGTTCATTACGCGATCCTTATTTTTCCAGATGAATATGTTCTCCCATGTTGTCAATCTATTTTGGTTTATCACTCCTTTTAATAATTTTGGATTTGGATCAATGTCATGGTTTTCATTCCAAAAATGAAATGCTACTGCTGACTTGTCTTCTTGTTTCAATCTGATGTTTCTAAAGTGTTCTTTGACTCTGGTTTTTAAATTTCTTTTTGTTTGACCTATGTAGCATTTTTCACAATTCTTGCAATTTATTTGGTATATTCCAGATTTGTTACCTGAAGGAATTTCATCTTTTGTTTTTGAATTTAGTAATTTTAAAATTGAGTATCTATTAGTAGGTGCCAAGATGATATTTTGTTCCTTGAATATCTTTTTAAATTTATTAAATGTTTTTGGATGATATGTGAATGAACTGAATATGCTGTTGCTTTCTTTTTCTTTAATAAATGTGGTTGTTTCCTTAATGGTTTTCTTTAGTTTAGATTTTCTAATTTTCTTCAACACCAAACTTTTGTTGTATCCGTTTTCTTCTGCTATGTGTATTATTGCTTTTTGTTCCTTGAAATATTCTTCTTTTTCCATGGGTATGTTGACTAGTCTGTGTGTAAGGCTGTTTATTATTGCATGTTTATGCGTAATTGGGTTGTGGCTATTATTTTTTATATAATTTTCTGAATGTGTTGGCTTCCTGTAAATTCCAAATTTTATTTTTGTATCATTCCTGATGATATTTAGATCCAAGAAAGGTAATTGTCCATTGATTTCCTTTTCTATTGTGAATTTGATAGTCCTTTCTTGCAGATTGAGTAATTTTAATGCATCATCTAAATGTTTACTTGGTACAATTGCAAAGATGTCGTCAACATATCTATACCAAACCTTGAAGATCAATGGGAAGGACTTTTTAATTTGTGTTTCAAATGCACTCATAAATAAGTTAGCCAAAAAAGGTGAAAGTGGATTGCCCATTGATAGTCCTGATTTCTGCTTGTAGTGTTTTCCATTAAAGCTAAAGAAGTTTTGTTCAATGCATATTTTTGTTAGAGAAATATATTCTTCTGCTTCTATTGCTTCCATATCAATTGTAGCTAACCATTTTTTTTAACACAGTCTGCAATTTTTCTGTTGGTATGCTTGGAAATAAAGATGTGACATCAAATGAAACCAGTCTGTCATTTTTGTCCAAATTTATATCTTTGATTTTTTCTACTAAATCTAAAGAGTTTCTTAAATTTGCACTTTCAAATTTTGGAAAACTATTAAATTTACTTAGTAACCATTTGGCCAAATTATATGTGGGGGCATTTATGCTACTAGTAATAGGTCTCATGCCTTTCCCTGTTTTATGAATTTTTGGCAGCCCATATACTCTTGGTAATGTTGGATTATCTACTTTAATTTTGTGCAATTCTTTTTTGTTGATTATTTTGCTCTCTTTTAGCGTTTTATTTGTGGTTTCAATGCAGTACTTTAATGGATTAGTTTCTACTTTTTGGTAATTACTGTCTTCTAACAAATCTTCCATCCTCTTTGTGTATTCTTCTTTTTCCAGAATTACTAGTTTATTTCCCTTGTCTGCTTTAGTATAAATAACCGGTTTCTTTTTAAGAGCTTTTATGATTTGGTTACTAAAATTCTTTTTCTTTTCATTTTTAATCTCTTCTACTATTTTGGAGCATTTGTTTTTTACTGTGTTTTTACTTTCTTCATTAAGTGTTTGTGTAGCAATTTGGATGTCAGCAATGTAATCTTCAATTTGGTTGGAATAATCTACACATGTCTTTAAACCTAGATTCAGCATATTCAGTTCTGTTTTTGTAAAATTTTGGTTTGATAGGTTTACCACATTGTTTAGATGATCTTTTAGGTTATGTTTGTCTTTTTGATTTATCTTTTTAAAAGTGCCTGCTTTCTGGCATAATTTTTTTAATTTATTCTTTAACTTTGCTGTTTTTGTCTTCATTTTTCTATTAAGATATGCTAATAAATTGTTTTCAAAATTTTCCCAAAATATACTTCCTAATTGTTTGGTAAGTTTTTGATGCAAATTGTACAATTTTATTTCTAGCGTGTTTTTATTGCTATAGTGTTTATTCTTTTCTACAATTAATACTTTTCTCTCTGCTGCTTTTTGTTGTCTGCTGTTTTGTTGTTGGGAGAACATATTCATCTGGAAAAATAAGGATCGCGTAATGAACTTTGAAATCCCGCCAGCAGATAATTTGACAAAAAAGTTCATAGTTCCACCACCAGAGAGAGCAGATAACATCAGTTGCCAGTTGGGAAGAGATTGAAAATGGAGGCCAGGGCCTTTGAAACTAGTCTCTCATAAATATATGAAAAAGTAAGTGACGAGTGTCAATAAACCAACCACAAATAATTTTTATATTAATTTTGACGTCACTGTTACTAAATTCCTCCAAACACACATCATTTTAATATTATATTTACTTTGGGGAAACAAAGTTATTCCAAATCTTGAATTTGTTTTGAAAATGTTTACTAATTGAAGAGTGGTAAGTAAATGTTTTAAAATTATAATGGTCTTTTATTTTTTTAAGGGTAGAAATATCATTAACAGTTTTTTTTCTTTTTAAATGTTTCAATCTTTTTGTGTATAAAGTCTTTATTAAAACTATTAACTAAAGCAGGATTAATAATTTGTTTATATTCTCTATTAAAATCCTCTTTATTCCTGGGTATATTTATTAATATATAAATCAAACTATTAAAAACAACTAATTTGCATAAAAATGGTTAAAAAATCTAATTTTTATATTTTTTATTTAAAAAAATTAAAGTTTTAATCCTTATTCACACAAATCTGCTGTTTTTAATAGTTTGTTTTATAGGTTAATAAACATATCCCTACATACAGAGGAATTTAATAGAGAATATAAACAACTTATTAATACTAATCTAATTAATGGTTTAATAAAGACTTCATACACAAAAGGATTGAACAAATTAAATATCAAACAACTCAAATTAAATTTAAAGGGAGACGATTAATGACACTAAACAACACTTTTTAGTGTCATTAATCGACTCCCTTTAAATTTAATTTATCATAACAACATTGTTTTCAACACTTCCAAGAAAGGAATCAAACAACTGTTAATGATATTTCTACCCTTAAAAGATAAAAGACTATTATAATTTTAAAAAAATTACACACCACTCTTCGGTTAATAAACATTTTCAAAAAAGTATTCAAGAATTTGGAATAACTTTGGTCCTCAAAATAAAAATAATATTAAAAATTTACTACATTTCTCTAAAAAAGATAAAATTCCGGCTAGTAAAAAATCTGGCATTTATCAAATTAATTGTTTAGATTGTGATCAGATTGTTTGGAAATCAGAATGAAAGAACATTTTTGAAATATTAGGTATAAACAGACCGATAAATCGGCCATAGCAAATGATTTTTGGTCATTTATCCATTAAATAAATCCAAAAGTTAAATTATTAAAACAATTAAATGGTCCGATAGATTTGGAGAAAAATATTTATTTTGAAAAATAGAAATCGCATAATGAATTTTGAAATACACACATTCGATCCTGTCTTTAAATTTATTTCATTTCCAGAGTTTGGTAATACTGGTAGGAATGTAGTGACCTCTAGTGACCGTAATGTTGACAACAAGGAGATTGAATGTCACTGAAAATGTAAATGAATGGTTACAAAATAGCGATCTCACAATTTCTTGAACTTTCCATCAATTTCTTTAAACATAAATTAAGTTTTAGTTACAAATAATTATATTTATGTAGTATGAGATATTAGTAACCTTAAAACTGTATACCCACCTCTCTTACATATTAAACTAGGATTGATGAAGAATTTTATCAAAGCCATGGACTATACACCTGGTTTCTTTTATTTAAAATGGAAGTTTCCTAAAATTAGGGAAGCAAACATTAAGGATAGAATATCTGTGCATCGACATTTATGATCACTAATACATGATGAAAAGTCTGAGAAACTATTCAATCCACTGGAGAGAGCAGTTTGGCAAGCATTCAAAAAAGTTACTCACTATTTTTTGGACAATCAAAAAGCAGAAAATTACATGGTATTGTCAATGATATTTCTTTAAAAATTTGGTTTACAGTATGTCGTTAAAAGTACACTTCCTACACTTGCACCTAGATTTCTTCCTGGACAATCTTGATGTAGTAAGCGATGAAGATGGAGAACATATTCATTAGGAGATTTCAGCTATGAAACAGAGGTATCAAGGCAAATGGAATCCCAATATACTGGCTGGATATTGTTAGACTATCAGGAGGAAATGTTTCACAGGCAAAAGGTAGCAAGAAGTAATCATTTCTTACTTTCTAGGTAAATCAGAATGTTTCAATATTCTGTAGTTAAGAATGTGGTTGGTAGGTATCTACTGTTAAGCAGTTAGCAATGAAGCCATTTGCTCTCAGGCACTCTAGTATTTTGATGTTATGTTGGTATGTTTACTAAAGGCTGTACAGTGGAGTAGGTGATTTCCATTCATATCTTCTTTTAAGTTTATAGAAAGGATCCAGAGGAGACCTCACTATACCAATCCTGAATAAATGTTTATTGAGACACTCATGGCCTGTTAAGCATCTAAAAGTTGCCACAGAGGATATTTTTGATAGTGTATTGATTCTAGTTGTGCAGTTACATAAATTTTCCCATAATTTTCCTTTTGTTTATAATACATCATCTTCTGTAATTTTTTATTATATATTGATATAATTATTCTTTTGATAGAGTGATAACTTAGTGAACTTCACATAATTTTACTGCCCTTTTTGGATAGAAAGTCAGCTGTTTCATAACCTTGTATTCTGCAACCTGCTGGTATCCATTGCAGTATTAATCTTGTATTTAAATTAACTATTTTATGATTTTAAGAATGGAAACCATGCATGATGGGGAAGAGAAAGAGTACAAAACTTTCGGGTATAAAACAAAGTTTATCTGTTGTTCCTCAGTAACATCCTAAACTAGAATATAACCTATACTTAACTGTAGATTTTTAAAAAGAAAACAAAATTCATCTATAGAAGTAAAAGCATGTGCCCTTGAAACTATACATGTAAGATATCCAGATGTTGAATGGACTTATATTGATACAGATGGCTCTCTTTACAACCAAGAAGATGGAGAAGGAATTACCTGTCAATTCTTTTCTTTCTATAAACAGGTAGAAGATTACTTCACAAGCCTTGATGGAGAAACTGATGCAATTTATGCTTCCTTATAAAATCTATTTGCCTGGATAAATAAGCTTTTCAACATAGTTATCTTTATCCAATTCCAAAGCAGCTATTTGTGCTATTATTTCAACTGACTGTCCTAAGATGGAAAAAATTAATTAAATTCATGTGATTAAACATCTTCAAAACATAAATAAATGTTGTGTTTTCCAATGGATTTCATGCCACTGTGGAATTTCTGGGAAAGAGTAAGTGGATATATTTATGGAGTGTGGAAGGTCTGAAGGTACTAATTAAATGGAAAATATAACTACATAACTTTCAACCCTTTTATTTCCTTTTATTCTTACAATGTTTGAATCGCTCTAAGAGAACAAAAGCCTGCTCATAGTATTAATTAAGGGCTGGAGCAAGTAGATGACTGGGCGTCTTCAATCTACCACATCCTCCCCACCCTGTGTTATCTCCAGAGTAGTACACGTTGGCTGATGGTGGTCAACACGAACGGACGATCGTCCGATCGGACGCCTGGAGCATGAGCGTCTGCAGCTTGTCGTCTGGGCCTGGTTTCACTTCCGTAATGCAAGCCCGTCACTACATGTACCTTGGATGCACGTCGTCCTGCGAGAGTACGATATCTCCGGTCCGGCATTCTGCTGCTCTCCCATCAGGGCGCCGCACCTCGCCATAACCCTTCAGCCCGAGGACGTACTCCCTCGACCATCACCTCAGGAAATCAACCTGCAGTTTCTCCCGCAGTCTTCTTTCCGCCCGGACGTTTTGTTGGACGGCTGGTTCTGGTCCCGTGGGTAGTGTAGTTAAGACGTCCTCCATTTAAAAAGTGACTTTGTGTCAGCACTGGAAAATCGGCCTGGAATTGATTTCAGTTTCCACTAACATGCTTCCTCTAGGAAGCCGACTCTTTGTCGGCGTAAGATTTGCCAAGGACTTAACCGAGTACAGAGTGGTAGTGTAATGCGCTCCCACCAGTGCCCCCCCCCCATCAAGCCACTCGACGATAAACTTCCAAGAGATGCCACTGTGGGCGAAGTGCTAACTCGTGTGCGGGTCGATGAGGATCTGGCTAATCTATGCCAGCACTCGGCTGGCAGCATAGAATGTCCTTGCGTTGTCTGAATAAATTGTGTGGGGCAGACTTCTACCAGAAAAAAGTTTAAACGTTACGAGAAATCGTTCGGTGGAGTCTCTTTCACCGCTCCGAATTACAATGGGCCAGCATAGTCTACCCCTGTGACGATGAAAGGTTTGGTCGGCAGAACGCGATCTCTTGGTAGTGATGCACCTACTTTTAGTTCCGTCGGTTGTATGCGACCTTAGACGAGAAACACGTATGATACAGCTTCTTAATACTCTGTCGTGTCCTCAGGATCCAAAATTTGGAACGGAGTTCCGACAAGACAATCCGAACACCCAAAATGGTGTAGGCTGACTTGTGTGTGTCCGATCAACAGTTTCGTAAATGGGTGTTAACCATCGAGCAGAAGTGGGTGCTTTTACTGTGGTGATAGGTCGGAGTACTCAAACTGTCCGCCCAGGTGTTGAAGTCAGTTTTCCAGGAAGGGATAGTATCGGTTAATCTTGGATCCTGGTAGAATTGTAACTTTCTCCTCGAGGGCCCGGTATTCTGCCTCGAAGCGTTCTCGTTGTATAAGTTTAATCCAGTGAAATTATGCGTCTTTAGCTCATGCGTTGACAGTTTGCCCGTGCGTTTCTCAGGATTCCTCACGTTCTTTGTGGGGCCCATAGACCCATGTCACGACTCGGAGTGTTTTCCTATATGAGGTGAAACGTCTTGTGTCTATCGGACTTTGGAATGTGTCGATGGCTAATACTTGAGGAACTCCCCCTCTTTGCTTTTGGGAGGGGAGTGGCATCTTCTACAGGTAATTTGTTTGGCCACTGTGAGCGATGTTGCCGAAGTCAGACAGGTGCATTCCACCAGTTCTCAAGGTCTGCCAAAATAGGAACAATGATGCCTCTGGTCAGATGGTCTGCTGGGTTGTCCTTACCTTGGCAATGTTACCATTATGATGGAGTAGTATGCGATTGAAATTCTGTGACTATTGAACACAAAAGTTTTCCAACGACTTGGACCATTCTGTATCCACCCCAAGGCCACGATAGAGTATATTCACAAGATTGCCTTACTAATGTCAAATCCAGTGGCCTGGAAGAAGTAGCGAAACAGCCTCGCTCTTACCAGAATTGCAAGGAGTTCCAATCTCGGAAATGTGACTCTTCACTGGAACAAGTCTACTTTTACTGCACATAAGTCGAAACGCAATGTTTTATTCTCGTGAAATTGTGATGTACAGTGCAGCTTCATGGCCTCGCTCGGAAGCGTCACAGAAGACGTAGACTTCTAAAGGTAATTCTTCTGAAGTTTCGACCCATCTTGGAGTAGTTATATTTGGAAGTGAAGACAGAGATGTCATCCAGGCATGCCAACGCGTCACCAAATCAAATGGCAGTAGTTCACCTCATCCTAGTCCCCTCTCCCAACTCTCTTGCAAGAGTATTTTCCCAATAATAGTTAGGCGTCAGTAAACCAAGAGGACCATTAAATGCAGCAACTGCTTGCTGAAAGTTTCTCTTTGTAGCAGGAGATTGGGATATCTTGTCGAAAAAGGCCGCTGTTGGAAATTCTGAATTGTGTTCTGCGGCCAGTTCTCTTCGGAGGCAAAAATTAGAAACGGACTCCAAGTAAGTCCAAACGGCAATCTCTTGAAACGCTACACTCTCTTTTCTCTTGTAGTGATGTAGTCTGCATCGCCACCCCTTTCAATCCCTTAACATAGAACACGTGTCTTGTCTCTGTCAACCGGGTAAAGTATTAATTGCAAGACGGCTTGGCTAACGTCATTAGTAATCACTGATGGATGCATCCTAAACCTCAACAGCACAGCCAGAAGTTCTGGAAGAAGCTTGGGTCTATTTCTAAGGCATTTCTGAGCTATGTTTCATTGGCTTCATGGGATGAATCAACAAAAATAATGCACTGCTTCTTGCCCCTTCTTTACTCTGTAGTATGGCAAATAAAATATTTCTCCGGAAGTGTGACTTGCGTGACTTACTTTAACATGGCCCTTTTGTATGTAGTCCAGCATCTGTTCCTCGTATTTGCTCCGCAGTAACAGAATTGATTGTCACTTCCTCAATACAGTAAAGCGTCACTCTGCGTTCTCAAAATTATCTGAAAAAGAAACATTGCTCTTTCTTAGCAGATATACCACTCTCCTTTGTTTTTCCAGGTAGTAAGAAAAGTGGAATTCGCAAATATATTTTTATCTCTAGCGCTCATGGACGGGTGACGCCTCTTGCTTCCAAATCCTAAAAGTCTGAGCGCCTTCCACTATACACCCAATCGGGTATTGATGGCAGTAAAGACATCGATGATACGTGCAGCATCCTTCAATATCTTCCAATGCTGGTCTCCTCCGACGAGAATTTCAATGTGATGATCTTTGGTATCTATCTTCGGGTCGGCTAATTGTAGTTTGTGCGTTAAGCCGAACGAATGGACATCCTGGGAAACCGCCGGGTGATGTGAGAAAGAGTGAACAGTCTCGAAAGCTGTTAGGGAACCTTGTGCCCTGTTCCATATCCCCCTTGAATCTTACGAAGCGTCGTGTCTGCAACGCTGAAGACGCTTCAACAGTTCGTTCCTTAATATATCACTCTTCAGTTCGTCGATTAAGATTTTATTTACAAAACTAGATTGACTGCTGGCCTCTAAGATGCATTGGGTCAGGGCCGGCCATTCCCGCCTTCCCGCGCGAAACACTGTCACTGCTGACTGAGGGGCGTGACGTCACTGAGAATACAAAGCAAGAGCCCTTACACGTGAATGTGCGTAATGCAATATTATGATTGCACATTATTAGATAAGATAAGGCACTGATGCATGCAAATTCCACAATCCTTCTGATGAAATAAACGAGATGCAGTTGCTTATGAGCTATTGTAGTTATTGTCTGTGGCTTTTGTCGTAACATTATGAATAAAAGTAGAAACCATTGAGCTGTTGCTGAATGCAAACATGCTTCGTATAAAACTACGAATGTGATTTTCCATTGTTTGCCTAAAGATCGAGAACTACAGCGCAAGTGGGTTTTACGCTGTAAAAGGGCTGATCCGGTTAATGTGAATAATGCAAGGATTTGTTCCGATCACTTCCTACCCGAAAACTATGAACGGGATTTAAAAAACGAGCTGCTAGGTTTGCCGCTGAAAAGAAAATTAAAGGACGACAATGTACCGTCATAGAAAATTCCTAACTGGCATGGGTATGTATTTGAGGCGGTAGTGCAAGTACCAGCAAAACCAATTTGCAGGTAATTATCAGATACATTCCATTTATGTATTTGTTTCTATGTGTACACTGAGTTTATTCGCTCCTTTTTTATAAGAAAAGTTTGATGCGTGGAATAACAATAATAACAACAACAACAACAACAACAACAACAATAATAATAATAATAATAATAATAATAATAATAATAATAATAATAATAATAATAATAATAATAATAATAATAATAATAATAATAATAATAATAATAATAATAATAATAATAATAATAATAATAATAATAATAATAATAATAATAATAATAATAATAATAATAATAATAATAATAAATAATAATGATAAATAATAAAACTGTTTTTATTAATAGGCAATATCAGAAAGAGATCGTCGGTGCGAAGTTAGCACCGTGCGAAAGAGGGCGCTGTCTACTATAGTATCTTTATCTCCCCCCCCCCCCCAAAAAGAAAACAAATTTGACCAGTCGACCAGCACGGAGTTAGCTCCTGACCACTCTGTTGTTGCTGAAGAGGAAATAATTCGACTAAAGACTCAGATGCAAGCCCTGAAGAATGAAAACAGTGTTTTGAAACGGCAGAACAAGGTACAGAAGTAATATTTTGTAGATTCCATGGACAAAGTGCTGCGAAGTGTAATGGAGTGATGCAAAACTTAATTTCTATAATAAGTTCCAAGTTTCCCGAAATTCATCACAAAGTGATCTCTCTTAATGTGAGGGCAACAACCTTCATTAGAATTAGGCACTTAAACAAAAGAGCGAAGGCAGAAATGATCAAGAAACTTGCAGCAAAGAAAAGTCTTCAATGGGTTGCTTCGTCATTTTCTTGTAAGTACATATGAATAGTAACATGTTTTAAACTCTTAATACTAACTGCTAGAAAGAACCTTCATTATAATACACAAATGGATGTTTATTACTTCCGATTTTACACGTAGCAGAGCTTAAATAACACATACTGAGGAGCTAGTGTTTAATTCTCGTGGTTGAACTGTATTCTCAGTGACGTCATGCGCGTTAGCCAATGGCACCGCGACTCTCCGGAATGGCCTACCTGAGTACTCTAGTTGCCTTGGCATTGGGTAACCTCACTCAGGCCAGTGGGACCGACAATGTATACTCGAATGGTCTGCAAATACGTGAAGTTCAAGGTGGTGACAGCTATTTTGTGAACAGAGGAAGATGCAGTGACCTTGTTGCAGATCGATAATGGTGCTGTTCCTTGCAGTGGCCTCAAGAAGTCTTCCATTTCTTAAAACACTTGTGTGTCACATGAAACAAGTGTTGTGTCCTCACCTAAGGCACAGAAAACAACGGTTTGAATGCTTTAGTTTCCCAGCTCTTGCATTAAGATCTCGAACTTGCTGACAGTCTTTTCCCAAGTGTCCTTTGTTCTCACAAAATATAACAAATGGCTCCATATGTCGTTTGCTCCTCCTTGCAGGCTTGCAGGCCTTAGTTTATACACGAAAGGAGGCTGTCGTAGGTACCAGAGAGGTCAGGGGGATAATGCCTCTTTTTATATTCTGTGCCGCAAGGGCTCCTTGTACTTTTTTCATCCAGAAATTTCCTGAACCGTAATAGATTTCTTCCTGAATGTTTTGTCTTCTGGCGAGCCAGCGACACAAAAGGTCCTTGGTGAAGCCTCTCAACTTTTTTGGTGCTAGAATTCGCCAATAGGCGTCAGTATCTTCCTCTAGAGCTTTAAGTGCTGCCAACACCTTGGTGTTAGAACATTGGCGCTCTCTGACGCAGTTGCTTCCAGGTGTTCTAGGAAATCTAAATGGCTTTGGACAATTTGGTTTGTCACCACACCGTGTTCGCAGAACCTGTCTTGTCTGTAGGTTTCCGCGGTGACTGCTAAGCCCTCAACTAAGCATTCAGGCTCATTTTCCACGTAACCTCTGAGAAATACGTGTCTGTTGATCGTTGAGATACATGTTCTTACAGATGGAGCATTCGAACTGTTCTAAAAACATATGCCACTCTTATATATTACAAGAGAACTGTTGCAATTTTATCGTAGGCATTTATGACGGGAGCACCGATGCAGGAAGTAATTGTAAGTGACTGAATAATTGCACTACTGAAACTCTCCGCCGGTCACCGCTTGTCTATAAACATTTTTACCTTTCGGATGGATCGCCTGACACGGTCTATATATTCTTCAAAATCAAGGACATCGGTATCGTATTCAGTCGTCAAGAAGGTCCTGAAGAGATCCATCCATTACTGCCAAACTATCAATTTTCATACAGATTCTTATAGAAATACTCGTCCTCCATTGTGACGAATCGAAATTGTCCAGATGATTCATAAATCTTGTGGCATTTGTACGCTGGGTTGTTCTTTGCGTTGCAATTTGAAAAGCGTTTCTGTGCCTTCAGCCATTGTTGCGACGTAATGCTCTCTTGTGTGGTAAGGTTCTCGTATTCAGATTTCCCTGTCACAATAATTATGCAAGTATTCCTAAACTTAACTTGCACTGCGTCCAAGGTTTCGGCACCAAATGTGGATAGGGTTACCAGATCTTCGGGCGCCACCCAGAGTGTCCGGGTTTGGAATAAATTCTCCGGGTATACAGGCTGTTGACTTTAATCTACGGGAGTTGATGATATGACCTTACTCTTTAATTAATTTGAATAATTATTTTCGATTTTTAATTTCTTATTGTAGTAAAACGCTGCGCCTCTATTCTTATTCAACAACTTTTCATTTTTGCGTGTGTAATATTCGGTACACACAATAGATAAACAGTGTATCAAAGATTCTCTGCGTTTATCTCGTTCACAGATTTTCATTTGAAATTGTACGTCATTGTGAAGCCTCCATGGACTCTCTGAGCAACAGGTGCTTCCAGCGCTGCCAAACATTTGGGAGATATTGAAAAAAAAAATGCTCGTAAAACCAATAGACCGCAGAAGAATATCCTATAATCTATCTCAACCTAGTTTAATCTTGCTGTAAACATCTGAGTAGGAAGAGAGACAGAGACACAGATATTGGGACAGAAAACTGTTAAGCTGTTGATTGGTTTAGCGAAGTTAATGGGCGTTTTCTTTTATTTTCATGCGTACGATAAACCCCTCCTTTAAGTACAGTACTCTAAGTAGTTTTCTGATCACTGCTCTGCGCGAGCTAATTTCCGAGAGAGAAAAGTATGCAAATGTTTCGATTCCTATAAACGTAATAGGCCCACATCTTATCTTTCTGCTCCACATACCATATAGTGTGTTCTGTATACTGTATCAAAATTAGACAGAAGACAGGTGAAATTATACACACTATTAACTTATTGTGTTAAATTAAGCTGCACTTTATTTAACAGTTACTAAAGGACACTATTTACATTCCTATACCAGGCAGCTCTCTCGCAACGAGATCTGTATCGAGTGGAATGCTGATTAAGATATTGTTTATAGTGTGGAGTTGCTTCTGATATTTAACGCTGTATTTCCTGTACATCTCACGTACCTCACAAGCCCAAGAACACTTACGTGTATGTAATTTAAAACCAGTAAGCTTTTCATCATAGAGTAGGCCAGTGCTTCAGCCGAAATGAATTACAATCGAGGCAAACCTTTAAAAAGTGGCGGTAAGCGAATGATCACGACAAAGTGTTAGAATGGAGCAGCAAGCATCCGGAACTCTAAAAACACCGGGAAAATCGCGTAAATGCAAACAGCGCGTGGAGAAATACGACTATTTTATGAAAAGTGCTATACGCAGTAAAGTTCATGATCTTTTTTCAGAAATGAACCAACTCACATATTTAATAAGTTAATAAGTAACCCAACTCTATTTATTGTCTAGAAGTTAGCTCTGTTATATGTACTGCTAGCGTTGCATGTGCGTGCATGTAGCGTCCAACACGTGGCGAGTTGAGTCAGCTCCACCTTGTTTACAGCAGGATTAAACCAGCGTGAGATACAGTATAGCACAATGCTTTTGTGAATCTGCTTTCTCCATTATTAGATTTAACTGATATGCGTAACAAAACACAAACTGCGCGAGAGGATAGTATGCTTTCACTTTGATCTGTACGCCCCCTCTGTGGTGCTGCCCTTTACAGATGCACCATCGTAAGTCTGAGCGATTATTTAAAGGCGAGCGTCCTTAAAAATGGTGTCAACTTCTTTAAAAATATAACTTGCAATAGAATTGGCGGTCTGATCTGCAGGATTAAAAAAGCCCCACAACCGTTCATGCATAAAACCCTTTCTTTCCTATCATAAACCAAACCCAACTGATTTTTTTTAGATGTGCCAGTAATTTCATCTGCCACAATAGCAACAAAGCCACCCCCTTCAATTCTTTTTCAATTTCTTCGTGGCACACTTCCAACATGTAACTAATCGAGTAAATCATTTTGGATGGTCTTAGATAACCCTTTAAATACTTTGTTGCGTTCAATATATTCTTTTACCGTATTGTCCAGACTGCCAATGTAATTTATAAGATCTAGAAACACAGCGGGGGTGTGTACAGGAATTTCCACTTCTTTTTGCTTTTTGCTCAATTTTTAGATCGGGTGAGGGTTGCCTTACCTAACACTTTTTATACTCAACTTTTCTTCTAATACTCGCCTTGAAAAGAGAGTTTTCATAAGTTTGTCAACCGCGTTCATTATTTATTGGCTAAGACTTTCGTAATACGAAATTACTCATACAACGAATGAAGTGAATTTATAACACTTACGTTTCACACTCATACACAAAGTAAACTAACATCACCCTCTGAAAAACGTTACACAAAGGAATACTTGTTATGGCGGAAGCCCACATTCGGGAGGCCCGGGTTCGATTCTCGTGGCGGACCTGACCCTGACCGTGCCCGTGACCCATGAGCTTTTTGGGGGATTTTAAAATAATCTGTGGTTAAAAGTTCATTTATATATTTTATATGAAATAGTAACTTTGTAAGTGTGGTAATCATTTAATTAACACAGGTCAGCGTCCTAACAGTGCTAGTGAATTTATGACGCGTCAATTCGAGGAATAGCTGATTACATCTTGCAATACGTGTGGATTGCATCCACAAAAAACCATTTGCGAGCTCTTCAAAACGTGAAAAAAAAAAAGACAAGCGTCGTAGTTACTGTTAAAAGAAACGGCTTCGACGTCAAGTATCAAGCCATCTTCCTTTTATAAAGAATTATGTGAAGTGTTTGTTAGTGCAAATATTCCGCTAGGAAAATTAATTCCAAATTACGAGATTTTCTTGAACGTCACACTGGTCGTACAATTCCAAATGAATCAACGTTGCGTAAACTTATCTACAAAAATGTTATGAAGACACGTTAAACCAAATACGTGAATGTGTGAATGGGGACAAATGAGACAACTGATTCAGAGGGGCGTTATGTGGCCAATGGTACGCTAGAAGCTACTAGTGCCGGACAAATGTTTCTTCTAACCTTAGAGGTTATGGAAGCTGTTAACCACTGTCAGATATGCAAACTGTTCGATAAGTCCATGTGTTTATTGTGGCCTAGAGGAATACAGCATGACGTGCTCCTCTTACTAACAGACGCGGCCCCTTACAAGGTAAAGGCGGTAAAATCGATCCAATTATTTTACAGTAAGATGGCGCATGTTACGTGTTTGGAACATGTTTTTCATCGAATTGCGGAACAGGCTAGATTGACATTTCCAGAAGTAGATACACTAATTTCCACCGTAAAGAAAATATTTTCGAAAGCGCCAACCTGAACTATGTAGTTCAAAGATAAAGCCCCTAATATAGCTTTGCCCCTGGCACCAATTTTAACAAGCTGGGGTACATGGTTAACGGCATTGTGACAATTTTCAAATAGTGAGAGAAGTCGTGAATAGCTTAGATATGGTAGATTCTAAGACAATTGAGGACGCACTGGATCTGTTTTCTGATACTCAAATCCAAGGTAAATTAGCTTTCATTAAATCAAATTTTAAATTTTTGAAGGATACCATAACCCGCCTTGACGAAAGTGGCATGACATTGGATAAGTCAACTGAGTTAGTGAGAATTGCAGAAGAGAGGATACAAAATGTAAAAGGTGAGATTGGGGACAAAATTAGACAAACTAAAATTTGTGTTGGACAATAATAAAGGATAGCAAACAGTTTTGTCAGATTGCCAATATCTATCAGGAGAAAACTTCAGAACTGATAATTTTGAACAGGATTTAATAGGCAGTGACAATGTTTTCAAATCTGTGGAGGTGTAGAGGGTTTCTCAAAGTATAAAGCAGTTTTAGCTGACAACCACCGTTGCTTTACTTTTGATAACTTGAAGATGACCATGGTGGTGTACCGCAATGCTAAGTAAGGTATGTTTTGGCTAATGGGTACAGTAACTTATTGTTTCATATTTTATAAAATTGAAAATGACATGATGAATTTGGAATTTATTTATTATTTAGTAGCAATAATTACATTATTTACTAAGAAAGTTAATTTAAAAATGTCGTTATTCGAAGCATATATTCATTGTTTGTCTGTGACAGTTATTAATTTATTATTATGAAAGAAATTGTTGATTTTTGTTAGGTCATTTTTTATGTGCATTTTTTATATTTTAAGGGCATTTTATAGCTCATTGTTAGAGAATTTGAAGGTCAACAAATTCTGGGCCCTAGTAACACCACTGAAATGAGTGAAGATATCTTAAGTTCGTTCCGTGAAGAATGGTTACAGGACAAAAATTATAAAGAGTGGTTACAAAAAGTTGATAGTGATGACTGTACGTGTAAGTGCAGAATATGCAGTATTTCTTTTGCTGTTAATATGATGGCATGAAGGCCGTGAATAAACATTTGCAATCAGAAAGACAAAACACTAATAGTATCACCCAAAAGGAAAATCAATCTCCTCTTAAATTCTTGCCAAAACCATTTCCTGCAGAAGACGACAAAATCACTGCAATGGAGTTAACTTTGACTTTTCATATTGTTTCACACCACAATTCTTAGAATTTTTAAGACTATGGTAATAAGTCATGTGACTCGAAAGTCGTGGTGAAGACAACAAATCTAGGGTAAATGCCCGAAAACATCTGCGAGTTCAGGAGCAGAGAGGTGGCAGCCTCACCACTGAGCTAACTCTGCACAGCGTTCGTACCGCGGCCAGAGTAAAATTCTTACACATTGCACAGCCTCAAAATAATAGCCGGATTGATAACATTGGATTTCAAACACAGCAAAGGAAAACGGGCACATGATTGGGAACTGCATAACATTAACAAATACAAAGCTTTGGGTTATAGAACAACAGGAAGTATGAGGCTGGAGCAGGAGAACTCTCCTAAACCATGAGGAGTTGATGATGATGATGATGATGATGATGATGATGATGATAGATTTTTTTGTTTTCCTTATATTCAGACGCTTCAAATAAGGGCAATAAAAATACTATCCAGTAGTTGCACTTCTCCAAAGATAAAGGAAAAAAAAAATTCTTAATTTCTATGAAGATGTGAATGAATCTGCAGAAAACATTTCAAATAAACTAAAATTTGTTTTATTGGAAAATTATTTAACACTAAACAATGTAGTTTCTTATTCAGCCGTCAATGCTTCCCTTAATTTCGGTAAACATAATTCTGTCTTTACTAGATTAAAAGAGAAACAACGCAAATTTAATCAAAGTCAATTGTTGTCATATATTTTAATAGTGCTACATTTGGATTCAGGCTGCTAAAATATGATGTAGAAAGTCTAGTTTTTAAAATATGTTCAAACTTGTCTTCATCTTCAAAAATTTCTGAGGAACTAAAAACATTTTGCTTGTTTGCTCAACAATATTGTGACACATTGCTGTGCGATGGTTGTCTTTGAACTCAGCTGTGGAACGTCTTGTTAAAAAGTGGCAATTTTTAAGAAGAAATAAATGAGTATTCACTAACACTACCAGAATGTTTTCTGTATTTTAAATGTAACTTCACCTGTATTTTCTAAAGCAGTTAGTTTTTTGGGACAATAGAACACACTTTCCACAATTTCTTATGAGGTTATGTTGAAAGTAAAGAAAAAAATATAGGGTCGTAAGGACGATAAGTTTTATGGATTTGAAGTTAATGTGTCTTTAGAGCACGTTTCAGAAGAAAACAAACAATATTCTGGTAAAAGAGTGCACGCTTGTTTACAACATACTATTAAACTATCTTAATACATTGTGCAACTTTAGTGGGAATGACAATGTCTATAAAATTGCATCTGTGCTATATAAACCAAAACCATTTTCATTTAATGACTTGGCCGAAGTGGGAAAGAAATTGGAAATTAGTTTCAATGGAAACGTACTGTATCATGAATTTTCTGTTTTAAAATTCTGAGAAAATTCTGTTTAACAATTTTTACACAAACTATGTTCACATTTGGTTTCCCTCCATGGCCCTTTGGTTAGTCTACGGGCCTGTCTCGAGGTCATTCTGACAAATCTAAATGTGGTGCATGAAAGGGCTGGAGGCACTAATTAAATGGAAATTATAACCACAACAAAACTTTCCACCATTTTATTTCCTTTTATTTTTACAATGTTTGAATCCCTCTAAGGAAATAAAAGACTGCTCATAGCATTAGTTAAGGACTAGGGCTAGTAGATGGCATGGACGTCTCCAATCTCCCATAATGTTGGCCAAGAAGGGTTCCACAATTGTTCAAACAATGAAACAAAATAACCCCTATGAAACAGTTAAAAGATCAGTTAAAAACATTTTCACAACCAATATTGACAATTAATATCTTACTTCCTCAGAAAAACTTAATTGGAAGAATCTCCAAATTAAGCTTAAAACAATTCCACATCTACCTAGAAAATCATCTGTTCCAATGTTCATATTTACTCATAGGCCATGATTGTGTGAGTGAAAATATATTCAGATTTGGACTAACAACTTTCCCACTGTACTTTTTATGTGGTAAAGATGACTTTAAACATTAATCATGGAACTCTACATGAAATTCTTAAAAATCAAGAACATCTAGTCTCTAAATACGACAAAGCAAGAGGAAGAATGCATTTATCAAATTCTGCACACACACTGTGTGCTATAACATTTGGTTGGATCTTAACTGTTTTCCTGCCATTATCCTTATATGCTGTGGTCTTTTCAAAACTTTTGACAATTATTTAAAATAATTTATTAACTTTTCATCCTATATTGCATTTGCAAAACATCACCTTTTCTTACTACTGTACCTTATTAAAACCATTATTTTGACATGCTACTTATTTATGGAGTTTACAGGTCCCATAGCAAAATATCTTTCTGGAAAAAAAGTTATGCCTGAGAGTTAAAATTTAACATTTACATATGA
Organism: Mantis religiosa; assembly: GCA_030765055.1. Taxonomy (NCBI): domain Eukaryota; kingdom Metazoa; phylum Arthropoda; class Insecta; order Mantodea; family Mantidae; genus Mantis; species Mantis religiosa. The sequence continues at coordinate 108,492,695 of CM060959.1, forward strand.
TAGTTTAAGAAAGATTCATTAAACACATTGTATATATACTAATATTTGGCATCAACTTTTACCAGTCTTTTTTATTGTGTTGTATTTCACTAGGTGATACTTGGAGCATGGCTCATCACATAGCTTGCATCTGCAGTCCTTTTGGGATCATGATATGACACATTCTGGCATATCTTTCTGTGAAAATGGAGTGAGGCATAGTGTGTATAAAGGTGGCAAGGTCAGAAATTTGGACCTTCCTAACGTCCATTTTTATGGCATCTACTTCAATTATATTCCTCAGGATTTCATTAGCTTTGTTTTGCCTCTCTTAGGCATCTGTATATACCTGGATTTTTGGTAAGTTGAAGTAGAGTCTGCAATCTTATTATAATTATTGGCTATTTTGTAGCCATATCTGTTTCCTGTGTATTTAGAGAGCAATAAGACTTTCTCCAATTTCTCAAGGTTTTCGCTGTGAGGTGATTTCACATCAGTGAATTGTGTAAATGACTGCTGGTGCGACCTTGAGCTGGAACATTGCCATCGCCATTGGTAGCAACAGTTTCTACATCTCTGGGATCTCTTACATTGAATTTATTTTATTGTGGTCTGATCTTTTATGTGTATGGTGAACATGGCTTCCATGGTCTGCAGCGTCACTCCCAGGCATTTAAAACTGGAGATGATTTCTAAGGCTGACTCATCACACATGAACTGGTCCTTTTTTGATACTCTGTTTCCTTTCCTGAACTTCATTTCTTTTGTCTTGGAGCTACTTATTTCCATAGAATTCTCTAATGCCCAGTTTTTAATGTTCTTCTGCAATGGCTTCTAGCACAGCTTCAGAGCTCTTGGAGACAATGACTATGTGAAGTCATATTAAATAGACTGGGCTCATTGCGTCTCCTTGCAGGACTCTTCTTGTTTGGGAAGTATCTTTGGACAGTGACATACCATGTCAGGAATAAGAATATGCAAAGCGAAACTTGATATGTCAAGCAAGTGGTTAGAGAGAATGTATGGAACATGGTAGGGTCAAGAATGTTGTATGCTGCAGAAGTATGGGGGACGTCAAAAGTAACAAATAAAATAGACCAGTTATACAATTTGCTAAAGAGGTGTTAGGATTGCCTGGATCAGCTCCAGGTCAAGTAGCCTTTTGTAGAATTAAAAAATCCCAAAAGAAAAGGTATAATAATTGAAAGAGTTTTAAAATTTTGGTATAAATGTTTGATAAAAGATAATGATGAAATTGTAAAGGTATGTAAGAGTCAACAAAAGAAAATGGGAAGTAACACAATGTTGGTGGTCAGAGATGGAAAAAACTGTGGAAGAAATAGGAATGGGCGATTTATGGAGACTGAAAATAGGAATGTAGAAGGTTTTTGGAAAATAGTCAGAACTAAAGTGGAGGATATAGAAAGAAAAGAATTATGGGGAGGATTAGAAAACAGAAAATCATTAAAATTTGATAGGATAATAAAGAGAGAATGCGGAAGAGAAAGATATATAGACCAATGTAACAGACAGGAGAGGAAAGGAATGGCTTGGATTAGAACAGGATCAATGTTCTTAAGGGCACTAAGAAGTAGCAGGGTAGAAATATGTGAATTATGAGGAGAAACAGTAAGCACAGCTCATATTCTGATAGAGTGTGTAACGGTTATTTCATACTTTTTCATGTATTTGAGAATTTGTTCTGGACTGTTCTAGAAAATGTGATTTCTATAAAATAGAATGTAAAACTGGGTAGGCCACAGAAGGACACAACTTATGTAATAATTTTCCTATTGGTTATTATAATGATCTGATTACATAATCCTGTGACGTGGACCAATAGGATAAATGTAATCTAGATTTTCTGGAAACCTCGTGTGCAGAGATTCGAGAATATGCAGATAGTTTTGGCATCATTCTTACAAGATCACCATCATGTTGTATTCTGCAAGTCTGCAGAAATTTTAAATGCAATGATATAATAATAATTGTTTTATGAAAGGACAAAAGCTACGACATTTAACATTGTAATATATTAATAGTTTTGTGGAATAAATTCCAAAATTTTTAAAGAAGAGAAAAGTTGTTATTTTCTACCATAACAGCATAAAAGTTATTCTCACTCCGATACTATGGCCAGAGATAAGACTCATTGCTCCAGAGCACCAAGGCATACATCTACAAGAATTCTTCAAGATCGAAACAAAGGTGAGAGTAATTAATCATTATCCCTCGCACTTTTTGTACAAAATTTTATGTTGCAAGTGTAAAGAGCTAGCAGCATGGAGACAGGAAGTATGGGAGAAGAAATGGGAAAAGATGCTAAGTGAGCCGAAAGCCATAAAAAATAGTTATGGGGAAAAATGAAATTAGAAAAAGAAATGTAGGGAACCTGTTTTGAAAAGCTAAAGAAAACTGGATGAGAAAAGTAAAGAGTGGAAAGGAAAATATGCGGGGACAATAAGGGGAAACAGCAAACTAGAGTAGATGATAGAAGGTGACTAGGCTACTCAGCAATGCTAGAAAGCCTGAGAGCTAAGCAGGCTGAGCTGGCAAGTTCGAAATTTAATTGTTCTTTGCGCACTAGCCATGTGTAGGCTAAGATTTCAATAGATAGAGTCAGACTGAAAAATTCAATGCCATGGCCAGGATTTGAACCACTGATCTCCTGTCTCTGTCCATCGGTCTTAACCTTTGAGCTACCATGGCCAACAAGCCATCAACAAACACTAGAAAAAATTCATGCTTTAACTTCTTGTTCAACTATTTTAACAGTACATCTTTTGCATTTTTTTGAGCTTTTAAATTTGGCATTGGGCCCAAATAACCTAGCTGTTGATGAGCCCTTAAACCCCACACTCTAATTCACTACTTGATCACTATTATTAGGCCAGCTGAAGGAAGAGCACAACAATTGGCAAGATCTTACAAGAACTTGCATTTGGGATACAATGCTTGGTACAGGGGCTCTGATAGATATATGATTTTTCCTTTCCAATCCTTGTGAAAGGCAAAGTAAAAATATTATGATATCATTTGTTAATGGATAGTCAAAATCTTGCAGTGGACATTATTCGTCTCTTCCCTACTTTTTGACACTTTTTTGAACAATGCAACCTACAATTTGGATTAATAAAAGCAACCCTGCAGAGAGTTCAGACAATCCCTATTGTATTATTATATCTTTCATTGTTGTTATGGTACAATATAGAACCTTGGCTTTTGATGTTTTGATGAACAGAATCCTTACAAAGGACTGCAGAAGTGGTCTTCATGATATTTGTCTTCCTAAACACATTACAAAAGGAAGTACATTTCAGATGAAATTATAAATGTAACAAAGATAAACAAGAGGTATTATGTTCACTGATATACTTGGGTACACTTACATCTTCTTGCCTTTTGAAAGAGAAATACAATACCCAACATTAAAAAGTATTAAACTTCATACTGTGAATCAGTCACTTGTGACACATACAGAAGGAAATTATGTTCTTGAATTCTTTAAATACATTGACAAAAAAGCTTCCTGTAATTGCATATATTACTTTGTGAAAGTGTGTATGTATGTAGTTAATGCTCAGGTATTTAGCTACAAAGTCATTCTCCTTCTTGCCTCCTAACTTTTTATGTGAAGTGTGGATAGTTTTTAAGTCGTTCACAGACAGATGTTCCATATTCAGTTCCTCTTCCTTGTTGCATAATAACAATTTGGAGATGATAACAATCCAATTTTATGTAGGTGTTTGCTGAGACAGTCATGTCTAGTGGTAAGTCTGAACATAGTGACAGTGTTTTTCAAGGTAGTTCAGGAATTAAAAGTTTTTTAAGAATTTTTCTGCTTTGGAATTTAATATATTCTATTTTGTGAAAGTAAATTGTCAAACAAGTGACTGTAACTCCAAATAAGAGCACTGCCAAATTGTTGTAATAAAACAATAATAAAATTTAATTTTTCAAATAACTTTTTTGGCTTATGAAAAATGAACCCACATGAAGTTTAGCACTAGCCTTATATTGTTTTCAAGATCTAGTATTTCCAGTTTTATAAATGCAGTTATTTATTTTGAAAATCTTCCATAATATTAAAAATCTAACAAACTTCAAAATAAATAATTTAATCCTTAAAACTTGTATAAAGACTAAAATTGAGTCATACCTTTTAAAACTTCTAACTTCACTAGGTTCACCGTTAACAACACTTTTATTTATAACTATTCAAATCTTAAAACTTGTCACTATGTTTACACTCAAACTACACTTACTTATTGTTGTATAATTGAAACGTTTTCAAGATCATTCGATCTCATCCTCAGCTGTTTGGTGACTAAATGAACAATCCTCTTCTTCCACTACTCCGGAGCTCCGATCACTCTGCCATCTGGTGTTAGTGGCACTAAGTTTTAATACTTCATTTAATGCCGGGATTTCAAAATTCATAACCCTATCACGGTTTTTGGTTATGAATACTTTTTCCCAAATATCCAATTCTATGGGTGTCCTTAAAGATTTTAACAGTTTAATGTTGAGGCCAATGTTGTGGTTTTCTGTCCAAAAATGGTGTGAAACTGCAGATTTTTCTGTTTGTTTCAACTTAATGTTCATCTGGTGTTCTTTTTGCCTGGTAAGTTGAAACAAACAGAAAAATCTGCAGTTTCACACCATTTTTGGACAGAAAACCACAACATTGGCCACAACATTAAACTGTTAAAATCTTTAAGGACACCCATACAATTGGATATTTGGGAAAAAGTATTCATAACCAAAAACTGTGATAGGGTTATGAATTTTGAAATCCCGGCATTAAATGAAGTATTAAAACTTAGTGCCACTAACACCAGATGGCAGAGTGATCGGAGCTCCGGAGTAGTGGAAGAAGAGGATTGTTCATTTAGTCACCAAACAGCTGAGGATGAGATCGAATGATCTTGAAAACGTTTCAATTATACAACAACAAGTAAGTGAAGTTTGAGTGTAAACATAGTGACTCATAAATCAAACTCAAAAATGAAGAATAATTCACTGTTAATAATGCTTCTGTTTTTAATATTTATGGCTTAAAACTTGTGTTAAGAAATTGACAGCAAATCTCTCAAAATGCCATGTTGCCCTATAAATCCTTCTACTAGAATGATTTTCAATTACTCATTTACAAACTGCACCAGCCTGCAAATTTTTTTCCCTCTCTGTTCAAAGGTTGAGGAGATGATTTACTTAATTTAGGTGTGCTGATTTCAAAACTGCAAACCGTGTTTGCCTAACATGTTCAGATATTTTTTTCCTATTTGAAATTGAAATTTTACATGCTGTTATAATTATGATACAAAACACCTTAATAGAAAATATATGTACTTTAATGGGACATGACCAAATTGCAACAAATATACAAACAACTGCATATTCATTGCTAGTATGTAGAATCTCACTACAAGAACACTATTGTTTACTGCATTTCGATATGAATGAATGCTGTGTTGATTTGTGTTCCTCAGTAGTGTTATCTGGCACTAGACACCATCAGTAATCTGATATCATGGAGATGTCCTATCGCCCCTGATATATGTGTTCCATTTCTTTTATATCTTGATGGAACCAATTGCCCTGTTCCTCGCTAAATACTCCTAAATTTGCAGGAAAACAATCTAGATGACTGTACAGGAAATGTAATTTTAAGCTCATGTGGCAACCCAATTTCTGGAAGTTGTACAGTATCATATTGAAAGTTGGATCCTTCATAAACTTCCAAGTTTAAGGGCCATCAAAACACCTTTCTTAATTTTGGCATCTGACAATCCTGGAAATTTCTGACAGAGGTGCTGAAAGCACGGATTACTTCTATCCAAACTCTTTATGTATTATTAAATTTTAGATGAGTCGCATTTTTTACACATCTGCTTCACTTTCGTACCTATTTTGAGGACATGTTTCGCAAATCTTCGTTTGCATCTACGGCTCTTGTGCGACTGACGCTAGATCCAGCGGTGTGGGTAATTCTGGGGTTGTTGCTGCCATCTGTTGATTTAGTGATGAACTGAAATGTGGGATTCTCTTCTAGCGGGATTTCAAAGTTCATTAGTTGGTTTTTATGTTTTTCTATGTATATCCTCTCCCATATGACGAGTTCACTATGTTTTTGTACGTATTTTAGTAATTCTGTGCTATCTTCAATTTCATGATTTTCAGACCAGAAATGAGCTGCTATTGCGGACTTATCAATATTTTTGTATCTTAAGTGCCTGAAGTGTTCTTTCTTTCTAGTGCCTATGTTCCTTTTTGTCCTTCCTATGTAAATTTTTTCACAGTCTTTACACTTAATTTTGTAAATGCCTGACTGTTCCTCTGGTTTTATCTTATCAGTATTATTACTGTGAAGTAGGTTTTTAATGTTGTAATTGTTTTTTGGTGCCAATGTTATATTGTATTTCTTGAATATTTTTTGGAACTTTTTTGTGGCCCAGGGGTGGTAAGTAAATTTAGCAAATCTAGTTTCTTGTTTTATTGGTGTGAGAGCTGTGATCTGTTTTAATTTCTTTTGAAGTTTGAATAATTTTAGTTTTTTATCTACAAGGTTTTTTCCATATCCATTTTTAATTGCAGTTTTTAAGATTTGATGGTATTCGTTTTGATATTCTTGCTGGCTGAGAGGTAGATTTACTAATCTGTGTGTCAGACTGTTGATGGTTGCATGTTTGTGTGGAATTGGGTTGAAACTATTTGCTTTGATGTAATTATCTGTGTGTGTTGCTTTTCTATGAATGCCAAATTCTAGTTTTTCATTGCCTTTTTTGATTTTAAGGTCTAAAAAAGGTAGAGTACAGTCCTCTTCAGTTTCTACTGTGAATTGTATGCTGGGTTCTTGCAGGTTGAGTAGTTTCAAAGCATCTTCTATTAGTTTGTAGGGCACTATTGCAAAGATGTCGTCTACGTATCTGTACCATGTTTTAAACATATGAGGGAAGGCTTTAGTAATATGTGTTTCGAAAAAGCTCATGTATAGATTGGCCAAAAATGGTGATAGCGGGCTTCCCATAGCTAGTCCTGAAATTTGTTTGTAATATTTTCCATCGAAGACAAAATAATTTTGATGTATACATAATTCAGTCATTGCCACATATTCTTCTATTGCATTGGCATCCAGGTTTATAGAATTTAGCCATTTTTTCAGTTGAATCAAAAGTTTGTCTAATGGAATGCTAGGGAAGAGGGAGCGGACATCAAAGGCTACTAAAGTGTCATGAGGTTTTAGTTTAAGATTTTGAATTTTTTCTACCAGAGTATGGAATTGTGGAAAGGACTGAAATTTTTTGGTTAGCCATTTTGCCAGAAGGTAAGTAGGAGTGTTTATATTATTTACAATGGGTCTCATGGGTATGTTGGGTTTGTGTATTTTAGGCAAACCATATATTGTTGCAAGGGTAGGGTTGTCTGGTTTGATAGTTTTTTGTTCTGTAGTTGTTAAAATTTTACTATTAATGATGGTTTTTTGTACATCTTTTATGCATCGGTTGAGTGGATTAGAATCTATTTCCTGGAAATAGAGAAGTCAAAGAGAAGGTTTATCGTCAAAATAAGAAGATAAAGTCAAAGAGAAAGTTTATCGTCAAAATAAGAAAAAATCACTACAGAAAAATAACTAATATAGACCTCTCTTTGTATAACCTATATCTGAAAATTGTAAAATTACTAGGAAACACAACATGGGACCACTTAGAAGCCAAATCATTTGAACATATCAATTATAAAGTCAAAGAGAAAGTTTATCGTCAAAATAAGAAACTAAAACGTAATCATAATCATTGGCAACCAAAACATAACAAAATTTCAGCAAAGAACACATCCCTAGACAATGTAATTAATCTCTCAAAGCAAAATTTTAACAACGAAGAAAAAGATGTACTTAACCAAGGCCTAAAAACATGTATAACATACTCCAGCAACCCGGATGAATTCATTGCAGACATAGAATTAGCAGTAGAAGGCTTGGAAACCATGGACAAAAATATAATTAGAAAAAAATCAGCTCCTATATTGGAAAACTTAATAAATAAAAAGCCAATAAAACATTTGAAACAAATTCAGATAATTAGATCTTTAAGGAAAAAGGATGTAATCTTCTCAAGGGCTGATAAAGGGAACAAAATAGTAATCTTAGATACAGCTACATACAAAGAAAAAATGTTAGAGTTACTACAACAAAAAGAATTCCAGGAAATAGATTCTAATCCACTCAACCGATGCATAAAAGATGTACAAAAAACCATCATTAATAGTAAAATTTTAACAACTACAGAACAAAAAACTATCAAACCAGACAACCCTACCCTTGCAAGAATATATGGTTTGCCTAAAATACACAAACCCAACATACCCATGAGACCCATTGTAAATAATATAAACACTCCTACTTACCTTCTGGCAAAATGGCTAACCAAAAAATTTCAGTCCTTTCCACAATTCCATACTCTGAGTATAAAAAACTCTTTAGACCTGGTAGAAAAAATTCAAAATCTTAAACTAAAACCTCATGACACTTTAGTAGCCTTTGATGTCCGCTCCCTCTTCCCTAGCATTCCATTAGACAAACTTTTGATTCAACTGAAAAAATGGCTAAATTCTATAAACCTGGATGCCAATGCAATAGAAGAATATGTGGCAATGACTGAATTATGTATACATCAAAATTATTTTGTCTTCGATGGAAAATATTACAAACAAATTTCAGGACTAGCTATGGGAAGCCCGCTATCACCATTTTTGGCCAATCTATACATGAGCTTTTTCGAAACACATATTACTAAAGCCTTCCCTCATATGTTTAAAACATGGTACAGATACGTAGACGACATCTTTGCAATAGTGCCCTACAAACTAATAGATGATGCTTTGAAACTACTCAACCTGCAAGAACCCAGCATACAATTCACAGTAGAAACTGAAGAGGACTGTACTCTACCTTTTTTAGACCTTAAAATCAAAAAAGGCAATGAAAAACTAGAATTTGGCATTCATAGAAAAGCAACACACACAGATAATTACATCAAAGCAAATAGTTTCAACCCAATTCCACACAAACATGCAACCATCAACAGTCTGACACACAGATTAGTAAATCTACCTCTCAGCCAGCAAGAATATCAAAACGAATACCATCAAATCTTAAAAACTGCAATTAAAAATGGATATGGAAAAAACCTTGTAGATAAAAAACTAAAATTATTCAAACTTCAAAAGAAATTAAAACAGATCACAGCTCTCACACCAATAAAACAAGAAACTAGATTTGCTAAATTTACTTACCACCCCTGGGCCACAAAAAAGTTCCAAAAAATATTCAAGAAATACAATATAACATTGGCACCAAAAAACAATTACAACATTAAAAACCTACTTCACAGTAATAATACTGATAAGATAAAACCAGAGGAACAGTCAGGCATTTACAAAATTAAGTGTAAAGACTGTGAAAAAATTTACATAGGAAGGACAAAAAGGAACATAGGCACTAGAAAGAAAGAACACTTCAGGCACTTAAGATACAAAAATATTGATAAGTCCGCAATAGCAGCTCATTTCTGGTCTGAAAATCATGAAATTGAAGATAGCACAGAATTACTAAAATACGTACAAAAACATAGTGAACTCGTCATATGGGAGAGGATATACATAGAAAAACATAAAAACCAACTAATGAACTTTGAAATCCCGCTAGAAGAGAATCCCACATTTCAGTTCATCACTAAATCAACAGATGGCAGCAACAACCCCAGAATTACCCACACCGCTGGATCTAGCGTCAGTCGCACAAGAGCCGTAGATGCAAACGAAGATTTGCGAAACATGTCCTCAAAATAGGTACGAAAGTGAAGCAGATGTGTAAAAAATGCGACTCATCTAAAATTTAATAATTTTTCGCTTCACTGTGGTGTTCCAATACAGTTGAATCTCTTTATGTATTGCTTCATAATTCCCAATTTTATATGTAAAGGGAGCAATGACACACTGTTGAGATCAATTAATGGACAATTTACAATATTTTTTTCTCTAGACAGAAACTACTTCCTCTTGGGCCATTCATACACTAGCCAATGATGATCCCTGTTCCTAGAGTCCCTCTCACACAGAAAACACGGGAACTTACTGCCTTAATATAATACCACACACTTTATAATCACAGCCCAATAATCATCTGTGTTCATTGCAGTTCAGATTTTGTAACATCATAGATAAATTGAGGTGATTAGAATAATAATGGCATATCCAAACCAAAGTTCATTTTTAGATAAATGCAATTTTCTATTTTTATGCACAGTAGTTTACAACATGATTTGATATTTCCTGGATATTTAAATTAAGGGATTTCAAATCTATGTGCAAATTGTTGAACCATTGTGGTAATAGTTTTCCTGGCTTTATGTTGTTTATTAGAACAAAAGGTATACAAGACAGAAAAAATTGTGTAAAATATACTTTTCCTTCATTTAACATCTTAAAATACCAAATCCAGCTCTATTTCCAAATCTTCACATTGCTGGAAAATCTTTGCAGGCCGGTGTAATTTGTGAGCTATTAATTACTAACATGCCCCCATAGAAACTAAATATAATGCTGATTTTTAATAAATAGTATTAATGCAATACATTCTTATCTTTGGTTTTTGTGCTTTAAATAGACAAAGTCATCTTCTGAGATTTTGTTGTTTATTAGATCTCAAATAAACATTTATTTATAATTCATAACCTTCAAAACTCACCATATGTTTAAATTCAAGAGCTTTTAAGGTTGATTTCAATACCTGTCTAGAAATATATTTTTGTTGTTCATTAACTCCACCAAGTGCAAAAGTACTAAAACAAGAAGCAATATGCACATGCAATACATGCAATACAAATTTTTAATTGAAAGGCGCTTGTATAGAATAGATACACTGTACAATTAAGATTTAATTCTGCATCTGAATTGTACAGAACTTGACATATACTCATATATTAGTGAGTAAATATTGTAGTCGTCATCATCGTCGTCGTCATCGTCATCATCGTCGTCATCATCATCATCATCATCATCATCATCATCATCATCATCATCATCATCATCATCATCATCATCATCATCATCATCATCATCATCATCATCATCATCATCATCATCTTCATATCATCAATTTCTGAATAATATATCTCTGTCAGTAGTCTACAAAACTTTAGGTAATAGCTGCCTCAGAAAATTTTTCTGAATACTTAACTACTGTTGGATGGTAATTTTTCAACAAGATTTCCAATTTTTTTTTTCTTTTGGTTAAGTTAAACAGTTAAACAGAGATTTTTAGTCATATTAGTTCTTGATTCAGGCCAAGTAACTTTACTATATCTCTATATTTCTCTATATTTTGTGACTTCGTGGGATGGTAGAATCAAAAGTTTTGTTGCAGAAATTTAAAACACTCTTTATTGCACTAAACAGAAGCTTTGTACAACTCTTGCAGCAGAAAAAGACGTGACATTGACAAACAGCAGTTTTCAAGGTCGACTCGAGGCTCTGCTGCACATAAACAAACAAAAGAATCACTGCGGCACAGTTCAAATGACCACTGTTGCAATAACCATTACACAAATCACACAATTACAACACAACTGCAACTCAACCGACTGTTTCTCACACTTTGCCGCTATTTATTTCTCCCAGTCATTGTTCTAAAATGCAGGAGATCATTCGATAACAATTACAACGGCATCAGAAAAGTGGAAAATTCCAGACTTCTCTCTGTCTCTTTCTATCTCCGTTTCGTTCTCTCTTGGCAAGTGCCCAGCTCTGCGCGCTAATCTATGTCTCTTTCTTTCCTGCCCACGCGCATGGCACTGGATTGTCGCAGCTCCAAAACAACAATGCAATTGATGACACTGCTCCCTCCGAAAGGTTGTTTGTCCCGAACAGCTCCATCGTAATGGGACAGACGATCCAGTTGTACCACCAACATCTTTCCTCGGGCCCCTTCTGAATGTTGTTAATTCTCTTTACTACATGGTGTGGTCCTTGCCATGGTTGTAGAAGTTTTGGGCAGCGTCCCTTGGTGGGTAGGGCAGTACAACCAGACCAGGTCACCTTGCTGGAATCCTTGGCTGTTGGCTGGCCTATCGTAATGGGTCTTTATGCGGTTGCTCTTCATCTGGATGTTCTGACGAGCCATCTCATGCATGTTGTGGAGATGGTCTACAAGGCTCTCCACATACTGGGTTGTTGGCTGTTTTGCTTCTGGGGGGCTCCCAAAAGCCAGCTCACCAGGGAGGCATTGCTCACGGCCGAACATTAAGCTTGCAGGCGTCATCCCAGTGGTGTCGTGTGTTGACGAGCAGTAGACCTGCAAGAACAGTGGCACCTTAACGTCCCAGTCTGATGGCTGACACACCTTCCTCAGGTGTTCTTCTAGGGTCTTGATGTATCTCTCAACCACGCCGTCCAACTTTGGATGTAGAGGTGTTGTGCGAGTATTGTTCATCCCAGGGTTTTCCAGTGCCTCCTGGATCAGATGAACTCAAAATTGGTGCCCTAATGCGCCTCGAGACTTCGAGCTGCAAGCATCACTTCAATCTGCTAGCATCGTAAAAATAAAGAAGAGCCCGACTAGCCTCTTGGAGGTGCAGAAAAGTGATCGGAGCCTGCAAGAGCTGCAATTTTAGCAAAGTGATTGGGTAGAATAGCAAGGCCGCAGTCAACAGTCCTTGAGACTGGTTTTTAGGCACCCTTTAAGGATTGGCCCTCTGCTATTGGGCTTTATAGCGCCCTAGACTTGCTCTATCTTACTATCTTCTCTCTTTTTCCTCTATACTGTTAGATATACAGCAACAGGGCATAGCCCATGTTGTCCCCCTGATTGCCGAATACTGCCTCCCTATTGGTGGTTGTATTGTGTCCTGTAATTGGCCCTTTCTGACCACTCCTATATCACAGAATTATGGAAGCAGCTAAAGCAAATTCAGACACTGAAATTCAGGATCAAATAATGGAAGAGCCTGATAATAATACTGCAGCATCGCAAGAACGTGAATGCCTGCAGTATTACCTAAATGGAGGAGACTTTTGTGATTTTTAGCATAAATCACTTATAGTAGACCCACATATGCCCTTGACTCGAGGTAATGAAAGAACATTAATGCTTGAGAAGGAGGCTAGATTGAAGTTCCTAGTAGCTGCAGACTAGCAAGTCTGTAGTTCCTTAGTGAAGGCTAACCAGGAAGTCACCTTAAACGCCTTTCGCCTTTACTCTGTACATCATGCTAGGGTAGAGGCCATCTCTAAATATATACTGCAAAAAAAAAGGCATAAGGCTAGCTCTCAGAAATGGGAAGAACGCACCACAAAACCCAGAGCTAAAGCTCAAAAGCATGCTCACCAACCAGAACCATTGCCCACCACAAATAAATATCAAGGGCTTATGATGGTACTGGATGATGGAACTACGCCTCAGTCCCAGAGCAACAAGAGATGTCCAGAGCCGACAGTAACAGCAGCGCCAACTACTACCACTGTTACACCAGTGGCAACACCCACACAAAATGCTCCAGCAGCCTGATCAGCTAAAGCAACTCCAATATTTCTGAGAGAACCAGGGAAAGCACGGGATCTAACATCTTTCATAAGTACCAACCATCCTGCCATTAAGTACACTGTCCACAACATGAGCGGCACAGTTGCTTTCCTGCCAGAGTCACCTGATGAACATCATGCGCTCCGCAAGGTGCTCACTGATAACAATGTGCAGTTTCTAACTACACTTCTGCCAGATGAGAAACTGCTATATGTGATGCTAAAAGACCTGCCGATGTATATTATGGAGGCAGACAACACCACACAACTAAAGGAGCTGATGTATCCAGTGGAGAGAGTTGACCATCTACGATCAAATCGCAGTCCAACACCACAACTGCTGCCACACTTCAGAGTTGCTCTTAAGAAAGAAGGGAACTATCAGAACATCTATAAGAAGATGAGGATGTTTAACGCTGTTATTTGTGTTCGTGTCGAATCCCACTGTCCACCTGCCAGACCCCTTCAATGCACAAACTGCCAGCAATTTACCCACAGTGCTGCTGGATGTCGTCTAGAACCCGACCTGTATGTTCCTTCTGCGGTGAGCCAGGGCACAAATGGGCAGACTGCCAGAAAGTGGGACTTCCAAACTCCAAGGCTTCCTGTCAAAGGTGCCAAATCCCATGGGTCTCCCAAAAGAAGCCTTTAAGGGTACTTGATATCCTGGTCTTCCACCACCAACAAGGATACAGCATAAGAGTTATGCTGCTGCCCTCCAAAGTACCAAAGAAGCAGAGCAACTTGTAGTAAACACAGAAACTGCCACTGCAATGGGCATCCTGCCAACATTAAGTCACAGGAACACACAAGCACACTGCAAAAAATAACCCTACCGTTGCAACAACGAAAGGCAGCAAACAGATCTGCACAGGACTCTACTCCTAAGAACATGACTACAGTTCATTCCAGAAGCTTTCTACCTTCTGGGATAAGGCAACAGGCGATATCCTGTCCCAACCCTACGCCATAAATGCAGGAGTACCTCAAGGTAGTGTCCTTGGGTCCCTTACACCTGCCAAGTCTGGGGTGCTGCAGCTAAACCACACCTTTCCAAACTCCAAGTCTTCCAAAACCGTTACCTTCGGTCTGCAGTCGCAGCTGACTGGTATATCCCAAATGCCAATATCCATTCAGACCTATCCTTCCCTAAAGTATCTGACTATATCCTACACCTGTCCCAATAGCTTCTATTCTAACCTCCCAAACAGCTTCAATAACCTGACCCGAGGACTTGGAGAATATGAGCTCGACCCTGGAGAAACATATAAGAAACCCAGACTTGTGCTAGGACCTTCATAAAATTCAGAGCTCCTACATATTCCTATATTACATCCCATCTTTACCTTAATCAAACACTCAAATCCTTAAATTAATCACCACCATTAACCCACCATCATTATATAAATGAAACCCTCAATATGCCAGTAAGGAACCTAATCCCGGTATGGCAAGAGTCAAAGGACTGTCCTTTGCGGAGGAGGACTCTCCTTCAACGACCTCAAGACTGTGTGTGGTGCCCTAGTTGCTGTGGAGCTCTAACGGGACCCCAAAACTGCAGAACAATTGCTCCATGAGGCAGTCTGTGATCGTCTTCGCCTCCTGGTTCGGGATGGCATACACCTCCGACCACATGGTGAAGTAGTACACACCCACCATCAGGTAATTGTTGCCTCGGTCGGAAACTGGGAATGATCCAGCTATGTCAACAGCGATGCGCTCGAAAAGTGCTCCGACGTTGTACTGCTGCATGTGACCCCAGCTACTAGTTTGGGGGCCGCGACTCACCGCACACACATTGATAGCACCATCTCTCAGCGTTGCTCGGAGTCTCAGTCAGCAGTAGCACTGTCGGAGTTTGTTGTCGATCGTTCGGTTTGCTCCCACTTGTTCTCCTGAAGTACCGGCGTGCATTTCCTCCAAGACTTTTGGGATCTTACTCAGGAGAAGTAACAATTGTTCTCTCTGCATCTTCCTATTGGGTGATTCCCATACCTTGAACAGTCCCGTAGGGGAAGGGATCCGTCCCTTTCAGCTGCCAAAGTGCGGGCGCTGCAGACCCTTAGCACTCGTGGTACCTCTGACGTTACTAGAGGAACTTCGGGCCGAACAGCCAAGCCCCTCCTTCGGGAGTTGTTCGGATTGGGATGGCTTCGAGGGGGCAGTGTGTTCCCGATACCCGTGGGAGATTGGGTACGTCTTCGGACGGGGTTGAGGGAAGCCATTAAGTTTCCGGGTACTAGCCTGCTCAGCTAGTAGAAGGTGTGCTAGATCACCAGGCGGCCCCACCGAGGTCATATCGGTAGTCTTCACCTTGAGTGTTGACGCGCGTAAGTGGCGTATCCACTTCCATCCCGTCTTGTGTCCCTAGGACCAGATGGGGGGGCTTGTTAGGTAACTAGGTCTTGCCCTACGGAAAGCCCCACAGAGGATACTGAGCGCCCTTTGGGACAGCTCGGATACTCCCTGGTTGAAAGAGGCCCGGGTCTTGTTCCTACGGGTTCAAGGCTAATGGGAGTAGAACCTCTGGACTCAACCTTGAACAGTGATCTTGCCCTATGGAAAGCCCCACGGAGGGCGCCGAGTGCCCTTTGGGAGAGCTCGGATAACTCCCTGGTTGAAAGAGGCCCGGGTCCAGTTCCTACGGGTTCAGGACTAATGGGAGTAGAACCTCTGGACTCACCTTGAACAGTACACCCTCTTTGGTCTTCAGTGAGTCTCATTGGGCCCAGTAGGATTGGTATGTACCTCTTCTAGGTGCGATGTCCTCCCAGGTTGGTCCCACTTGTCCCTACCTCGACTTCCCTCAAGAGTGGCCCCAAGTCTGTGTCCACCAGCTGCTCTCTCCTTAGGCATCCCATCCGTCTGCAGGCACTGCCGTGATCCCTCTGACAGCTGTGGTATGCTCCTTCTCTTCCATTCTTGTGCATTGGTCGCACATTGGCAGGGTCTTCGGGACATGGTATCTGCGTTGGGTGTCTCTTCCCTCTGCAATGTTCGTAGGTGAAATCGTACTCCTGCAGCCTCTGGACCCAACGGGCTGTCTGGACCTCCAGGTTTCTAAAGCTAAGTATCAAAGTTAAGGTGGAGTGGCCAGTCCTTAGGTGGAATGACTGACCGTACAGGTACTTGTGAAAGTGCTCCAAGCTCTTGACTACCACCAGCAGCTCCCGCCGGGTGACGCAGTAGTGCTTCTCTGCTTTGGAAAGCGTCTTGCTGTAGTAGGCTGTCACCAGCTCATGGCCATCCTGGACGCTGCTGAAAAGCTCCTTCGGCATCTTCCGTCCACACATAAGGCCGGTGTTCTTCTGTCAGGTGAGTTAGGGGCTTGGCGATGTTGAAGAAGCCCTTTATGAAGCGGCGGTAATAACTGCACAGCCTCAGGAAGCTGCGCAATTCTCGCTTATCCTTCGGGCGAGGCCTGTCTTTTCTCCGGGTCTGTGGCCACTCTGGTTGGTGAGACTATGTGGCCCAAGTAGTTCACTTCCTTGTGGAAGAGCTGGCACTTCTTCACGTTCAGCTTCAGGTTGGACATCTGCAGTCTCTGAAGCACCTTGCTCAGGTTGTCGAGATGGTCTTCGAATGTCTTGCCGACGATGAAGATGTAGTCCAGGTACAGCAGGCAGGTGGCATAAGTCAACCGTCTCATTACTGACTCCATGAGGCGTTGGAAGGTAGTTGGTGCGTTGCAGAGACCAAAGGGCATAGCTGTGAACTGCCAGAGCCCTTGGCCTGTCGAAAATGCGGTCTTATCCTTGTCTCTGGGGCCAAGAGCCACCTGCCAGTAGCCCGACTTTAGTTCCAGAGTGAGAACCACTGCGCATCAGCAAGCGTGTTCTGGGTGTCGTCAACCCGGGCTAAGGGGAAGCAGTCCTTCCTTCAGTTTCCTGTAGTCCACGCAGAACCGTAACTTGCCGTTGTTGTTCGTCGTCAGGACTACAGGATAACACCAAAGGCTGTCAGACTCTTCAATCACTCCCCTGGTTCTCATGTCCTCTAGCATGTCGCGTACCGCCGCTTGTTTTGTCAGTGGAACGCATCTAGGTGGTTGCGAATAGATCGAGCGTCTCCGGTATCGATGTGGTGCAGCACGTGGTCTGTGCGGCCGTAGTCGCTGTTGTCTTGGCTGAAGACGCGCTAGTATTGTTTCAGCAGTTGTGGTACTTTCTCGCGCTGTTCTGCGGTCAGGTGGTCGGCCGCTCTCTCCAGTAAGCCTTCCAGCCGGGGCCCCGTGTGTTGCGTCGGCACCGGGTCTAGGGTGTTCTCGATTGGCGTTACGCTGACAGTAGGCTCGCACGTCCCCAACTCCGCCCTGGCCTGGATGACGTGATCGGTGTCCGTTGGATTGAGCAACCTCACCGGCATCTTCTCTCGGCACGGCAACAATGTCCTGGCTACATAGAGTCCGTACACAGGCATCTTCCGGTCCAGCATCAGGTTCTTCGTCCGCTGGCCTTCCAGTCGCGCCGTCAGCACCACCTCGCTTCTCGCGGGGACAACCACGTCTTCTCTCTGAATGACCCGGCAGATTCCAAGGCGTTCTTCGGGATGCTGAAGCATCACCTTTGCTTCATTGAGCCGCAGAACCTTCCTGCCGACGTCGACCGTCGTCTCGTGGCTCCTGAGGGCATTCAGTCCCAGTATCACCTTCTCATGCACCTTCACGACGAACATCCAGAGACGCAAGGCACTCCGCCCTAAGGTCAACTTCAGCAGGGCCTCCCTCGCCCAGGCAAGGTGTCGTCCGATGCCGTCACTAGCTGGTTGGCTCGGTATTCTCGACGGTAAATCCCTGGCTACGTCAAGTCTGATGATGGTCAGGCTGCCCCGGTGTCCACAAGCACGCGTCACGGCCTTCCTTTCACCCAACCTTCCGCGATGACGCTGTCATCTGTACGTCGGCTGACGACAATCGTTGCCACTCGAGGGGATAGTGGCAACTGCGCCAACGTGCACCTCGTCACGCGGGCCCTTACTCGTGACTGCAACTGCTCATCTTGTTGGACGGCTTGGTGTCGGCAGTCTCTCTCCAGGTATCCCGGCTGGCCACACCCCAACACACCTCACTTGGTCTTCGTCGGCGTCCCTGGACTGATCTTCGGTCTCCATCGTAGCGGATTCTCCTTGTCTTCGAGGACGGGGTAGTCGTCACTTTAGCCGTTTCCATCCTTAAAGTGGCCGCTAGTGCCTCGTGAATCGTCTTATAGTCGCCGAGCATTAGGCGCTGACGTATCTCGGCATCTCGTACCCCAGTGGTTTGATGCGCACAGATGTTTTGTCGCGTCCCGGGGCGTCGGCCGTCAGGTCCTTCAGTCTTCTGCCGACGATGTCCTCCACCATGGCGTTCAGGCACTTGGTGTTGCTGTCGACCTTACCCTCTAGGTCGCTAATGCGGTTCGCCAGGTTTTGGACGCGCTCGTCCACTTGACCCATCCGCCTGCCCAGATAAGTGACGTCATCCCTCACGCCGGACAACTGCTTTTCAAAATTGGCGGTGAGGGCTTCGTTCGCAGCCTTCATTCCTATGCCCAGGCTGTCATTCGCTGCTTTTATTTCCGTGGTTAATTAGCCCTTCATTGCAGTCATGGTCGCAGCGAAGTTGTCGTTTGCTTTTCTCATTTCTTTCAGCTCCACGGCCAGGTTATTATTTACCGTTTTCATTTCTGCGGCCAGGCTGTTATATGCCGCTTCTATCTTCATTCGCTGTCTTCATTTCTTTCAGCTCTACTAAGATCTTTGCCAACAGCTTCCATCGTCATGTTCCACTCCCGACACCAAATGTAACTTCGTGGGTTGGTAGAATCAAAAGTCTTGTTTGCAGAAATTTAAAACACTCTTTATTGTAGTAATCAGAAGCTTTGTACAACTCTTGCAGCAGCAGCAAAGAGACGTGACATTGATAAACAGCAGTCTTCACGGTGGACTCAAAGTTCCGCTGCACATAAAAAAAACAAAAGAATCGTTGCGGAACAGTTCAAATGTCCAGTGCCGTAATAACCATTACACAACCCACAACTACAACACAACTGCAATTCAACTGGCTGTTTGTCACACTTTGCCACTATTTATACCTCCCAGTTCTTGTTCCAGATTGCAGTAGATCATTTGATAACAATCGCAACGGCATCAGAAAAGTGGCAAATTCCAGACTTCTCTTTGTCTCTGTCTATCTCCGTTTCTTTCTCTCTCTCAGCAAGCATCCATTTCTGTGCGCTATTCTATGTCTCTTTTCTCCTGCCCATGCGCACGGCACTGGCTTGTTGCAGCTCCAACACAACAATGCAATCAGTGACAATATACTCACCAGTAAACGACAAGTATAGAACTTAATAATTAATGCATTTAAATATAATCAAATGCATATTAATAATTAATAATAATTTCTTGATGAGCAATCCAATGGAAGCACATTTTTGAGAACTTACGAATATATAACTATTATGAGTGCCTTTTATCATTTTATTTTAAAAGTTGTTCTAACATATATTTGTTTAAAATAATTTTAAAATAGGTATAAATGATAATTTAAGACTTAGAGCTTTCACAGGGAGTGTTATTGATCAACCATATCAAACTAATATGGTTCGAGCCTTTGGCCATTCTAAGCTCCATGGCCTTCAGGAATTGGAGCTTAGAACGGTTGAAAGCTTGAATCTAATTACTTTGACACGACTGAGTCATGTTGTTGCTGTGCAGATAACCTTTGAGACTGTCCTGGAATGTAATTTAAGAGCATTTGACTACTGGAATAATCTCCTATGGCAAGGAGGATTATATTAGAGCCCATAAGAGGCCTTATAGGACAGTGTTTAGGTGTAGTATTTAGTGTTTAGAGTTTGTGTGTTTTTTGACCTTTGATTGTCAGTTGATGTGTGACTCCTTGGTGAGAAGCTGGTGCAGTGAAGCAGTTTATGAGTCAGTCGCTCAGTTGTGTTGTCTGAGCCGACAGAGCAGTGCAGAGAAGTGCTGTGTGTTCCAAACTCCACGGTGAGAAGTCAGCAGGCCAAGGAAGAATGCAAGAGGCAGTTCATGAGTAAATATAAGACTTTTTGTGCTTAGAGTCAGTGTTCAGGTCTATTTCAGAGATAAACCATTGTGTACATCAGAGAAACTACTAGTAGTGCAAGTAGGCGTGTGCTAAAGAGATATAAAGAAACAGTAAAGTAACACGTTGAAGTTGTATAATTCTGTAAAAGAGAACGTGATTGTATATTAGCATTACACTAACAATTTTGGTTATAAATAAAGAAGTTTAAAGTGAACTTTTTCTTTTGTGTTTTTGTCCTAATAATTACAAAACATAGAAAGGTTAATGGCCTTCATTAATAACTAATATGAATGTCAGAAAGCTCACTTCAACTATTTAACCTAACCAAAAGAAAACAAATTAGAAATGCTTGTTGAAAAATTACCATGCCAATAGTAGTTATATACTGAGAAACATTTTCTGTGGCAGCTATTACAATTTTTCAGGCTACTGAAACAGAGACACTTACGTGAACATCATTATGAATAATTACACATTTTCAGACTTGTGTGCTGAAATTAACTTTAAAGTTATTGAACTTAAAAAGACAAATTTTATATTGCAAATTATAAATAAATGTTTATTTGAGATCTAATAAATTACAGAACCTTAAAAGACAACTTTGCCTATTTAAACCACAGAACCCTGAGATAAGAATCCATGCTATATCATTAATTACCATTTATTTAAAAAACTGCTATTAACCAAATTATATAAGGCTTAGTTATTGAAAGAGAAATTTCAGTCTTCTTGTTCTTACCTGGCCTTGATCCAGTTCATCCAGGGATTCCAACCTGGCTATTGGGGCTTCCAGTCTTGAAGGTTGGGGTGCAGGCTCCCTGTACTCCCATGAGCAAGGATCCTCATGAGTAGTGTCTGAGGGATGCTGTACAGACCAGGCATCTTCACTTTCTGTGTCTCCTCGTGTTGAGGGATGGAGTGGTGATGACTGACGCCAACTGAGTGATGGTGAATGATGCACCTAAAACGTAACATATTGGATATACTTTTACTCAAAATCCTGGATTACATTGTGATTTGTACAAACCCTGATCATTTATAAATTTAACAATCTATGTGTAGAATATAAATGTTGACCTTGATTTCACAAGAAACAGAAAATATGATATAAACAACAGTTGGATACTATTCAAACATCCAAAATTAAGTCACTGTGTCTGAGTGGAAAATTTAGGAAGGGAATTGGAAACTAAACTTGATAATATTTGGACTAGAAGAGAGAAGAGACCGATGAGTATGATAGGATGTAGAAGATCTATTTCAACAGAAACTGGAACTACATCCTGATTAACTTGAGGTGGCAGCTGAGTAAAGATGCACACTAAACGGAATTAGTCTGTTACCATTCCTGAAAGGAAACTGCCAAGATTTATACATGTGGACCCATTGACGGTGCATGCATCAACTACTGTACGTGTACAAATCATCCTCAGTATCCTTTCAGGATTGGCAACAGACTAAGTCTATTTAGTGTGCATCTTCGCTCAGCTGCCACCTCAAGTTAATTGATCTGTAAATATGGCAAGATGGGAGATAGTTGATTGTTTTAGAATAGGAAGATTTGGACTGAAACCAAGACCAATAATAGTGAAAACAGCATCAATGAGATTCAAATGGAAAGTGCTGAGGAACAATTAACAGTTAAAAGGCACTAAAATATTTTTTCAGCAAGATTGAGCAAGAAACAGCGTGAATTGAAATCTTTAGTTTTATTGGAAATGAAGAAAGCAAGAGCAGCAGGAAAACGAGCTTATTTAAAAGGTGTTGATTTGTGGATTGGAAACAGGAACTACGTCAGCAATACATTGCATGGGAGGGCAATTATATTTTGAGGGCAAAAGACGACAGGAATGTCCAATTGGCACGTGGTTGAACCACGGAAATGAAGCATACATCACCTGCGAGAAAGCTAGAGTTGCTGGTGCTGACGAGAGAAAGAGAAGATACGTCACCAGTGATGTCACACGTACAGACCAAGCGAGTCGAAACACAACAGCTGAATGATGACACGCAAGAAGAGCAGCTGATGGGGGAAGCTCAGACCATATCAAGTAGTATGAGAACGGCAGAGGTTGAGCAGAATTTAGGTGACTTACAAGTGGTGTCAATGCAGTCAGGAAGCATTCTGGAAGTGGAAGACCGTGGGTGTACAAGGAGTCAGATGAACTTAGAAAGGTGGAGGTTCAAAAGGAAAGATGAAGTATAGGGACTCGCATTATCCATTGGGAGTTGGAATGTGGAGGGGCTTTGGGAGAAAGTGTGCAGTGGGGAAATCTATAATGTGGTAAAAACTTGTGTAATAATTCCAGGATTTGACTTTAATCGCCTAAGTGGGATAAGCAACCACAGCAAAGGCAGAGCTTCACGGGGTTTAGGCTATTTTATAAAGTAAGATAAATGACTTACAGTGAAAGAAGAAAAAGAACTATCGAGCAGATCTATAGGGCACATGTATCCAAATGGGGAAACTGTATTGCTACAGTGTATAACCCACCTACTGTGTCAGAGTTCTATGATCCAAATGTGTTTAGGAAACTAAGTTGGGTATAGAAGTGTTGGAAAATAAGTATGGGAAAGTTGAAATAATAATTGTAGGTGATTTAAATGCAAGAATAGGAGAACACCTGGTTAAGTGGATTAATCCAAGTGATGACAAGGAGGAACTTGAAAACAGGCATAATAAAGACAAGGTTATCAATAATGAAGGGAGGAAACTTTTAGATTTCTGTGAGGGGAATAATCATATGATCTGTAATGGCCTGAAAGAGGGTGGCAAAGAAGGGGAATTCACATTTGTTAGTAAAAATGGCCAAAGCGTGGTAGATATTTTAATATATTCTGTAGGAATTGATGAACTGATTCTAGATTTTGAAGTTATGAATGTTTTAACATCAAGCTGTCACTTTTCACTAAGATTAGAGTTACAGGTGTATGAAGAAGCTTGGTGAAGGATGTCTCAGTGTGGTGGAAATATATATGTGGAAAGAAGAGATGCATAAAATATTTGTTAATGAACTGAATTCAGAGGGTAGTAAAATTTTACAATTGAGGATACAAAGCTTAACTGAGAATAAAATAGAGCAAATCTTAGATGCACTGTAATATATTGTTAAAATGGCAGAGAGCAGTATGAAAATGGGGGGTTCTAAAAGCATAGTAGACAGTGGTTTGGCAAGGATTGCCAGGTGGCAAAGGCAAGAGTAACACATGAGTTGATGAACTCGCAGCAATTAGGGGAAAAAGAGGAAAGGGAAAATTTCCTGACCCTGAGATGGGCATACAGGTGCCAAATGGAATAAAAAAAGGACGGAATGGGGTGAGGAAATAGGCAGAATGCTAAATGAAGCAGCAAGAATACATGATACTAAGAGAATTTGGTCAATTTGGTATAAAGATGTGGGGACAGACAAGGATATAGGTGCAGATCAATGGTGTGCATACTTTGAATCACTGTTAGGACAAGATAATTATATCAGAGTGTAAAGAAGTTTGTTAGGGAGTTCGCAAATAATTAATGAATTAGATATATATATATATCAGATGTTGAATTTTGTGAACAAATAAGGAGGTTAAAAGCTAACAAAGCTAATGGTATAGATGGTATACCAGGAGAATTTTGGAAGCCTTGGGCACTTGATGAAACTAGGAGGAAAATAGTGATAAAATTATTTAATAAAATAATGGAAGAAAAGGAAGACAAGTATAGTATTGCCAATTTACAAGGGAAAGGGAGATAAAAATAACCCAGCTAACTTCAGAGGGATTAGTTTACTGTCCATTCTAGGTAAGATCATTACTGGAATTCTAGAAAATAGGTTGCAAAATTGGGTGGAGAAGGAGAATAAACTATCGAACAATTGTAGAGAAATATCTGAGCAATAAAAGTGAGAGGGTATATATTATATTTATTGATCTAGAGAAGGCATTTGATTCCATTAACAGAGAAGCATTGTGGATAAAATTAAGCAGTCATGCATTTATAGAAGTAATTAAGAAAATATACCAGGAGAATGAGTTGTATATAAAACTACCTGGCAATAAAGTAACTAAATCTATATCAAGTAAGATAGGAGTAAGGCAGGGATGAGAACTTAGTCCAGTATTATTTAACCTATATATTGATGGTATTTTAGAGGAGATATCAACTTGTAGGGTACATGCACCTGTTATTAATAATAAAGAAATCCCGAAGCTAGTGTTTGCAGATGACCTAGTAGTTGGGTCCATATCAAGTGGTGGGCTGAGAAGAGCAATCAGGCAGCCAATTCTTATTGCAATAAATGGGGTTTGAAAGTGAATGAAAACAAAACCAAGATTATGGTCTTCAGAAAAGGATATGGGTTGTGTAAGGATGAGAAATGGGTGGTTAATAGAAGAGAAGTAGGGGTGGTAAGGAGATTTGATTATTTGGGGAAAAGGTTGAGTTCAGATGGTAGCTGGAAAGAACAAAAAAGGATGTCTGTGACAAAAGGTAAAATGGCCATGAGGGTGATGAGATCATACTACAGTAAACTGCCAGATATAAATGTCAAATGGTCGGAGAGGTTTTATATGGCAGTAGTAGAAAATAGAAGTTATGTGGATCAGAGGTATGGGAAGTAGATGAGGCTTGGAGAGAGACTGATAGAGTGTAGAGATCCTTTTGTATATATATATATATTGAGATAACCGATAGCATCATTAATGGGGCAGTACAACTGGAACTGGGCAGGCATTCTACTAAAATTAAAATTTTGTCATGGGCAATGAAATATTTATACAGAATCGCTAACTTGGAAGATGGCAATATAATTAAAGGATGTTTTCATATTCAAAGAAGAAGTAACAGGGGAGGCTCTTGGGCACATAAAATGAATGACGTGTTGAAGCAGATAGGTATGGGTCATTCTTGGATAAATGCAGAGTATGGATATAGAGGCTTCTGGAAAGAAGTTAAGATTAGAGGTTATTGACAGACAAGACATTTTTGCCAGTACAAGTGACGAAAGCTCACTGAGGTTATATAGACAAATAAAAACAACCTGTGGAAGAGAAGGATATATAGACATATGAAATAAGTTAGGATGAGAAGGTTTTGCTTGGGCGAGAACAGGAGTGAGAAACTTGAAAGGTATAGGTCAAGATAGGGATCTAGATAAATGTCCATTGTGTGAAGAGAATGCAGACTTACATTGTATATTACACTGTAGTCAAAGATATGGAGAGAGAGCAGGCCTTGCTACGTAGATGGGATACTTTGAGGGTTGAAGTAATTAGAAAAATTTTGTCAGTAAAAGGGGAAAAGAACAGGAGCAATAATGGGAATTATTTAGGGACACTTAAATAGAGATGGCTAAGAACAATTAAGAGAAAATTGTAGCTTAGGACAGGTGAAATGGCAAAATGTGTAAAAAGAAGTAGAGGGCCTCCAATACACAAAAACTTAGGGTTAAGTGTATAGGGACTGAATTTATTATTCAATGGCAAGCAACATGGTAGAATTTTCAGGATTTAGGAATATATGGCATTTTCCAGTACAGATTTGATAATTGCAATCTTGATTTTGTATTTCCAATTGATTATGTAAAAGGAAAGATGAGAAATAAAGAAGGAAGTAACTTAGTACAAAAGTGAATCGAGAATATATTGACACATTGCTTCACTCACACTGTTTATTCACAGGACATGTTTCAAGAGCTCTTGCTCCTATCCTCAGCTGATACTCGACTAGTGCAAGTTGTAGTGGTTTCTTCTTTCGCCGTATTGTCAATAGATGGCGTGATGTACTTGTCAAAGGTGTCCGGTGGTGGAGTTTCAAAATTCATGACTCTATGACGACTTTTGTTAATGAAGATTTTTTCCCATACGGAAAGGTCTATGGGGTGATTAACGTATTTTATTAGAGATGTTTCCAAATTGATGTCATGTTTAGTATTCAAAAAATGAAAAGCCACTGCTGATTTTTCTGTTTCACCATTTTTAATGTTTCTCATATGTTCTTTAGTTCTGATGTTAATATTTCTTTTTGTTTTTCCTATATAAATTTTAGGGCAAGTTTCACATTTGATCTCATACATTCCTGGTTTTTCTTTGGTAGTGATTGAATTTTTGGGAGGGCCTTTTAACAAATTTCTGATATTAAACCTATTTTGAGGTGCAAGAGTTATGTTGTGTTTTGAGAAGATTTTTTGGAATTTGTTATAGGCTGATGGGTGGAAGGTGAATTTTTTAAAAAGTTTTTTCTCTTTTTCTCCTGTAGGTTCTAGGGTGGTGGTTTCTTTTATTTTCTTAGCTTTGTTGAGTCTGTTAACAGTTTTGTCTACTAAATTTGGGTTGAAACCGTTGGATATAGCTACTTTTTTTATGTGTAGGTATTCTTCTTGATAATCTTCTCTGTTTAGTGGAAAGTTGATCATCCGAAAGATTAAACTGTTGAAAATGGCATGTTGGTGTTGTTTTGGGTTGAAACTGTTGTTCTTAATGTAATTATCTGTGTGTGTCGGTTTCCTGTAGATACCAAAAGTGAGTTTGTTGTTCATTTTTTTGATCTTGATGTCCAAAAAGGGGAGCACACCATCCTCTCGTGTTTCCAATGTAAATTTTATAGCTGGATTTTGTATATTCAAAAGTTTAAGACCATCTTGTATGAGTTTTTTAGGTACTATTGCAAAAATGTCGTCAACATAGCGATACCACACTTTGAAATAATTTGGAAAAACTTTTGTGATATGTGTTTCATAGAGTCATGAATTTTGAAACTCCACCACCGGACATCTTTGACAAGTACATCACGCCATCTATTGACAATACGGAGAAAGAAGAAACCACTACAGCTTGCACTAGTCGAGTATCAGCTGAGGATAGGAGCAAGAGCTCTTGAAACATGTCCTGTGAATAAACAGTGTGAGTGAAGCAATGTGTCAATATATTCTCGATTCACTTTTGTACTAATTTGTGCTTCACTGTCCCTACGCTTCTTTCAAGTTTATACTTTGAGGAAGTAACTTGTGTTCTAAAAGAGAGGCCAAGAAGGAAGTTTTGTGGTACTGCCTCCATATCATGACATTACTTTAAAGAAACAGAATAAATAAATATTTTAAATGTTTATTTACTCCAAATGCTGTCATGCTTAGTATTCTTCAACATGCAATGAAATGTCTTGCCTACCAACAGAAAACCACGAAGCTGAAGGGAGTGACTAAAAGTTCTCAGGAATATTCTTTCTTTTGTGCTGTGAATTTTTTTTTTCTAAGTCCATCATTGGAAAGTTGAAATGAAAACAGAAAGACCTGCAAATCTCAACAGATTTGCTGCCAAGCTGGGCACAAATGCTCCAGACATACATACGTCTTGTAGACAGTATTAAAACGGTATATGTGCTGCTGTTAGAAGTAAACTACCTGTACTATTTACTATGAAAATGCATATCCTTTGTGGTCCCTGCCATTCAGTAAATAAACTTTGTGTTAGTTGTGTTTCGCTGCTATGGCTAGATTTGTTAATATTGTTGATCTCGTACCATGCTGAGGAAAAATTGAAAACAAAAACATAGGCCAGAGAACAATATATGATTCTTTAACTATTGTCGGGAGGTGTGCTTATCCTCAATGGGCAATAAATACATAAATAGAGGCAAAATAGGCATTTTTGGCCATGTCATTCAGATTGACGATTGTAAAATTGGAAGGAGGAAATACCGTGGCAGCCACATCTTGGAAAAAAACTGGATCCATGGGCTGATCAGCATTGTCACTTATGAAGTGCAGATGACGGTATACCTCGATAATTGAAGAGATGGTGAAACTCTCTTAGCTTTAATTGAGCAGCATGTAGAATTCGCTAGCACAGATCACTCTGACTGCTAGGGGGAGATAGAATGGCTTAATGACTGAGGATTTTTCAGCCCACCTAACTGCAAATGACAGGCTGCATTTTGTGGGCCCAAGAAAAAATGTTCGCAATAACAACACTAGTGATCTCTCCAGCATTGCCTATGAAAGGGAAGTATTCAAAACTATCAAATGAATGTACATTTAGCAGAGTATCTGTGGCTCCAAGACTGCAAAAATAGGAAAAAAGATTCATTTTAAGAGCTTATCAAGGACACCTAGGAGTTTTACCCCGTAGTTTAGTTAAAATGTTAGCTTAGTACAGATAATAGTTCAGTTACATAATATAGCAATTGAGCTGGAAACATAAAAAAAAAAATAAAAAAAAAAATTGCGGGACGTAATGGAAAGGCCATTGTAAGTTTGGTACAACATTATTGTATTACTATTCTATGAATTCATACTAGTTCATTTCTGGGACAGATTGACACCATTATGGACATTCACTCTATATACTAGTGGTAACTGGAAGGGCAAATGGATGGCCCAAATTCATTATTCATTATATTAGATCCTTAGAATATAAACAACAATGTATGATGGAAAAATAGAAGCAAGTAATCTTCCCTATTACATCTTCTACATGACATGAAGCATTTACAAATGCTGTGTTATTATCAAAGCCAAAAGCACCAATCCTGTCAATAATTTCTGATAACAGACAATCCACACACGCAATAGAAATCATTAACACTATAGCTCAACAAAACTGAACAAAAGTTTTTCATTGGATACCAACATACTGTGGTGTATATGGTAATGAGACTGCATATAGCTTAGCCAAAACGGGATGCCTGCTTACTTAAGAACCAACTAAAAAATTAACATTTGATTCAGTAAAACAATTATTAAAACACAAGTACAACTTACCTAAGGACCAACTAGAAAATAAACATTTGATTCAGTAAAACATTTAATAAAACACATGCACAAAGATTTCAATAAAATCAATAATATTATAATATCCCAAAAAAATGGGAACTTCTTTCCAGAATCGAAAAGTAATACCAGATATATCTAGGAAAACAGCAGTTGCTGCTTTTTGATTATTAAAAGATAGGTATGATTGTATGGCTAAACATTTATATACAATCAAAATGTATGAGTCCCCAATTTCTCCATTGTGCTTTCTGAATGAGGAAATGAACTAGTATCATCTTCAAAAATGTCCATCAACTTAATATACAAAATGACAATGAAAAATATTGGAATGTAAGAAGGCTCATGATTTTATTGTCAACTGTCGGGTATTAGAAAATGACATATCTCATTAGAAATTTGTTTATAAAGAACTATTTTTATTTACATTTATAATGATATTTGTTAAGTTATTCCTTTCTTTCTTTTTATCTTTATTTTCTTGAATCTCAGTTATGCAAATAGTATAATATCATATAAATATTTTAGTTTTGGTACTAGAGAGGCATTTTGTATGTTACAATTTTTCTTTTGCCATTCTGACCAGCTAATACAAAATATTTGCACAGCCGAATATTTCTGAATCAAAGATGAAACCTCTCTAGGCCTTCTTTTTCCATTGCTATTCTTATTATTACACTGCCATTGGATATAACAGTCATCACCCATTAAGTATCTCCAGCTAATAAATGGGTCCTTTTGTCATTTGGCAGAACAAGGTTTTCTTAAAGACTTTGTAGAAAGCATTACAACAACCTTTTTCTCTCATAATTTTAATGCAAATATTTATTTCCCATCTAAATTTTGAGCTTGAGTCATTAAAATAATTGGAAAAGTTAGTGATGGACAAACACCTAGTAGATCTCTTTTTAAACACTTAGGTTTGTATTAAACTTTGAATGTGCAAGAAATATGGGTAAAGAGCTGTACAAATTATTTGATGATATAATAGGGATAAATAAACCTAAAGCCTTGTAAAATAATTAAAGAAATACCTAGCAGAAAATATTTTCTCTAGGCTGGAAGAATTCAAATGTAGAAATATTTAGTCAATAGTCAAGTATGTATATGTATACGCAATATAAATTATATTGTGATAGGTCCTTGTAATCTTTATATTCAAAGAGCCAATAAATTATATGGTCTTGTTAACAGTTTTTAGCTTCACATCCCTGAGAAGTACACTCTTTTAAGAGCTTTTGTTTAAAAATCTTTCAGTACCTGTGTAAGATCTGTTGGCTGTGAGAGGCTTCGTTGGGGTATTCTAGGAGGTTGCTGTTGATGGTGTCTTCTGCTGGGCATCTCGGGTGTGACGGTGTGTGGGACGGATGACAACTGAGGCTGCTGTGACTTCTGACCAGGGCTGTGCCTCTCACTGCTGCTGCGTGAGTGGCGTGAAATGTCTGTTTGTTGGTGGGGTGATGGATCTTCTAGTGTGGGTGGCCTATATTAAAAATATGATTAAGCCATGTACATACTTTTAGCATCACTAGGAGAATACAGCATATATTTTGAATATTATTATTCCCATGGGAAGCTCCAATCTCTGAGGCTAAACAACAGTTAAGATCCAAGATCACAAGAACAAGAAACATTAGGTAAGATGCTAATTATGGTATTGCTATTGCCTTTCACTGTAAAGGCATCAGCTACCGAGTGAGAGGACTCAGGTGGTTTTGTCTGTGACCTGCATTTAGGAGGCCTAGGTTCAATTCCTGAGGCTGAGCTACCTGACCCATGGGTTTTTGGGGTTTTTTCCCGGGTTACCAGGTGAATGCTGGGTAGTTTAATTACATCCCCCAAATTATCTGTCCCTCCATTTCATCTTCATTATATTTTCACATCATCTCTCATTTGGTGGTCTCTTTCAGAGTAGAAAGTGTCGGCGGGCGTCTTGGCATTGCATTGCAGGATATGTTCCTGGTAAACACTTCCTCCTTTGGCAGGATGTTTTTCGGTCTCCAGGCCAACCTGGCAACCCATTTCCAGATCAAGGTGGGTGGGATGCCGATTGTGCTGACCTGCTGGGAGAGTTTCCAAGTAGTAAATAGTAGGGACCTGCCCTCTACACTGTAGTGACTCCTTGGTCGGCCTCCCTCTATTTCCTCTTGCCTCATCCTTCCTCCTAGGGATGGCCCACTTGGGGCTTAGCTGCCAAAGCCAAAGGTTTTGGTGCCAAATCCCCACCGTAGAGTAATCCAATCCAATCCAAAGGCATCAGTTACATTTTATATTATACTACCTCTGCAGGCTGGCAAAGACTACTATCATCATGCTACAGTGACAGATATGTTTCAAATAACTTACATACAGTTCTTCTGCACCCAAGAAATATTTTACAGAGTGACATATGTACATACTAGTTGGAATATTAAAGTGACAATGGAGAAGAATGGACATGCAGAAGAGTTGCTCTGCGGAAGTAAGGAAAAGTCAACAAAGTGACATGGCAACTGCAAGGCAGATGGGAGAGGTTACCAGTAATAATGGCTTAGCAAGAGATTTAAGCAAGAATGGAGGAAGTGGAATAACAGAGTTAGAGATAAAAACTAAAGAAGATAAAAACAAAGATGATAAAAATGAAAAAAAAAAATGGAAAGTATGGAAGATACATGAGAAGATACAACCTAATAATTTCTGGGATGGAACAATCAAAAGAAATCACAGCATTTCACGAGATATGAGAATTATTAACAAAGAGATTAGGGATATATATGAGAGGTTTCAAACTGCAGGAGAGTTTCTCTAGAGGTAGGATCCAGGAGTACCAATAATGAAACTACTAGGGCGTGTTTATTACACATTGAGCTAACAGAATATCACAAGATTAAATTCTAGTGTGAGAAATTATGAGTGCAAAAAATCAGATCATTCTTTATTGAACAGTCCTAGTGCTATTTTGAAATGACTAGTAAACAAGTGAAGTGCTAAATGAATATCCACAAATACAATTTTTTTAAATTTAGAAAAGAATTAAGTTGTTTATAAGGAGAGCCTATTAAAAGTAAGATTTTTTAGGAGTGTTACCTGCAATGTGTACCAAATACCAGAACACAAGACAGAAATTCTTATGAATGCACTTTAGAATACATTGCTAAGTGTGTACTATAATGAAACACTGACCTAAAATTTGATGGACTGTCTTGTGACACGCTATAGCTTCTTTGAACATGTGGGGCACGTTCCCTGGACGATCTGCCTGATCTCTGGCCGAAGTCAGAAGATGACTATATCCAAATAAACAAAAAATTATTGTAGAGTTTGTACTTATATTTAGAAAACTATCACATGGGTACAACATAACATTGTCTTACCTCTCTATAATCAGGCATCACTGATGAGCCAGATGATTCTGAACTGCGCACTGCATGCTGCTGCTGCTGCTGCTGTAGAAGTGCTAGTATAAGCCTCACATCACTTGCAACAGAATGCTCTAGTGACTGCAGCTGCCTGAATAACAATTATTTAATACAACTACAACTGTAGCATCATATTAAAATTTATCATAATTTTCAGGTTCAGATTAGTTGCAAGTAAATGTTTATGTTTCTAAGGAATAAGGATTATGATTAAATTAAGCACAAAATAAATATAACTTTGAGTTGAACTAGTACTCCATCCTCCACATATTGCTAGTGTTTACCTAGAACACGTTTTGATAGGACCTTCCTGACATCCTGGACTAATATTTTATTTTAAATATAAGTTAAATGTTTTCAATATTAATATACCAGATATTTGATATTGAACAATGGAGTCTAAAAGTTGCTTCATTTTCAACCAGTAATGGTCATCCACTTTAAAATTGTCAAACAAGATTATTGTCTTTGCTGCTTATTTATCTAAGACATTATTGCATCTGGATTTTAATTGTTCACAGTTAGTAAAAAAATTAAAATCAATGAAAAACTAAAACTTGCTTTTAAACATGAATAACAGTAGAAAGTAAACATCAATACTGTTAATGCAGTTTACAATGAAAATACATAAAGTGTTAGTAAAAGTTTACAACATTCTGTATTACTATATTAGGTTTTGGAGTAGAGTAGAGCTTATTGAACATTAAACTGTTTTACAACCAAGCAATAGGTCTCGTCAAGCATAAAAATAGTTATGACTTTCAATCGTTTAAAATATTCTTTACATGACTCTAATATAGGCAGCCCTAACATACTTGTAAGTGCCGCCCCCCTTTTTTTCTGTTTAAAAACTCTTTTGCTCCTATAGAGTTTCCCTAGAAAAGAATGCCATATGTTAAGTATGAATAAAAAAATGTATAATAGGAATGTATGAGCCAATTCTCACTTATATTAGAAAGCCTACACACGGCTAGTGTGGAAGAATGATTAATTTCCATCAATAAACCTAAAACTGGAGATTTAACTATGAAGCCTGGGACTTAAGTACTTACAGTATAGTAAGTCACCACAAACAGTGTGTATCTCATTGTATATGAGAACCCTGAGGGTATACCAGGAAATATACGAGTCAGTTGGAGAATTTAATGTCATGCCAGCATGTTGGCCAAAGTGGCTCAATGGTTAAGAGTAACCAGACAGAGACCAGGAGATCCATGTTTCAAATCCTGGCTGTGGCATTGAATTTTTTATTCCGACTCTATCTTGCTTATATTGTTCCGAAGTTTATATAGCAGAATTGTTATCCGTGCAAGTTTATTGCAAATATGATTTATATGATGGTTCCAGTTTAACTTCTGATCAAGATACTCAGAAAGCAGTGGATGGGAGTAGACATGTAGTGATGATGCTCCCTGAGTAAGAAGCAACTAAGAGACATGGCAACCAAGTGAACAACAGGCATAGTGATGGAAAAATAGAAAAACTTGGTAGAAATGCTGGCTGAAAGAGAAGAGTTGGAAGAAGAATGGTGGAAACAAAGCAAAATAGAGGAAATATATAAGAAGTTAATATGAAGTTAGTGGTAATTAAAAAGAAGATTCAATAACCAGAGACAAGTAATGAAACATGCAAGGGTTAACACAGACAAAAGAGCTAAGAGGAAGACACATATAATATGGATTTATCATGTGAATAGAGGGGAATAATAAGTCAACTAACAGAATAAAGAAGATATAGAGTGGATCAAGGAAAAAGGTCATACATCCTTAACTTCAGACTGTGAACAGACGAATGATCAAAAATGGAAGCAACCAGAAGAGATGACAACAGGGTGAATGAATGGAGTGACAAAATTGAATACAACAGCAAAAATCTTCAAGAACACAGACTACTATGACTTTAAAATGGGATGATGTTTCACTTTGAATGTTTCCAGACCAGCAACCAATCACAGTCCTGCGGTGTTGTCACATTGCATTCCCCATAAGTTAGGTGTGATGAGGCCTAAGTAAATCCACCTCTAAAAATATTATTTGGCCGAAGACTGAAATTCAAATTTTGAAAAAGTATCCATGAGGAAGGTAGGGAGTAATGCTTCTATCATAACCATAAAAGCCCCCATGTCTTTAGCTCAAATAGTTTTCATAATACAAATAAATGGAATACCAATATATTGTAATGATTCATAAGCATTGTAATGTTCATTATTAGTTGGTATGTATTCATGTGTATAAATATATTTGTAATTACTCAGAAATGAAATGTAAATTATTGACATGATATACTAAAAGAATTACTTTGAACAAGCCAAGGTGTGTGTTAAATTCAAGAGAGAGCAAACAGTACACTTCCTGTTAGCCTGTAGAATGCTGTATTGTAGAAGGTGAGCTGTCAGATGATATTATGTTTATGTATGCCCTATTTATTTACTCTAGAGAGTTCAAATCAGTATTATTCATTTCTTCTGTTGAAAAACCAGTGAAAAGTATCAGCTGCATTAACTTTCAATTGAAATGAGACACAAGGTAATCCGCCTTCCCCCTTACCAATGCCAATACAATTCAAATGAGTTCATGTGAGCTCAAATAAAATGGGGTGGGGGGTTGTAAACAGAAACTGTGGATTTAAACTGATGGACACTAAACGAACTATTCACAAAGAAATCGACAAGGTAACACGACAAGACTGGGAAACTACTTTAGACATGCAAGAAGACGACATGCAAAAACTACAAGAAGACGACTTTTGGAAAGAAATACTACCTGACGAGATTTTGGAGCCTATTGTCATAAGTTTGCAAGACTCAAACGATGAAGACAGTGATAAGGACTCAAACGATGAAGACAGTGATGAGGACAAATTATCTCTTGATGTGACATTAACAGCTATATGGACGAGCCATGGCAGTTTCATTAAATTAGAAAAATAAGTAATTCATTAACTGTAATTATAATTATGGCATTTAAAATCTATATATAACATGTAAATATCCATGTTCCAATTATGATTTCAACTGCATTATTATAAAACTTTGGAAAATTCAGTATGGATTCCCTTACAAATAGTGCTAAGAAGACCTGCATGTTACAAGAGAGAAGAATGGGGGTAACAAGGTGACAATGCTGAGCATACAGATGCATTTCATTTGTCACACTCCAGAACTCTTCCCATTTAAAAAACGTAATAGGCAAATAGGTAGATGACCAGCAGAAACAGAGGAAGGCAATTGGGGTAAGGGAGGCTAGGAGAGAAGAGGAGGGGCAGAAGAAAAGTGAATCTAAGGAAAGAGGAATATTGGGTCTAAAGAAACTCATGAAAAATTAAGTGACAATTGGAAGCTTTTGAAGAGGCAGGTTACTCACACTATTAATGGAACATTGATTATGTTTACTCTTGTATACTCAGAACATGTTTTGGGAATGTTTGCTCTCATTATCAGCTGACAACCAAATAGTTGTATTGAAGGTGTAGGTTCTGGTGGAGGCGATATAAACTTACTGAGCTGATACAATGGTGGGAGTTCCAAGTTCATAATTTGATCCTTGTTTTTTGTAATGTGGATGTTTTCCCATACTAAGAGATCAGTTGAATAACTTGCAGAACTAAGGAGGCTGACATCTGAGATAATGTGACTGTGTGGGTTCGTAGAATTAAGTCTTGTTTGCAGAAATTTAAAATGCTCTTTATTTCAGTAAAAAGATGCTTTGTACACCCCTTAGGCAGAAAAATGATGTAACATACACAAATGCAGTCTTTAAAGTAGTCTCCTTCCACTGCTACACATAAAGAAATGAAAGATTTCGTTGCCGCACATTTCAAATGTCCATACACTCAGAATTACTACACAGCTGCACAATCAATTAACAACTCACTAGCAACTGACTGCTCTCTAACACATCCGGGCTTTTATACCTCGCCATTGTTCTAGAAAGTCGCCGACGTTTCAAGGCCTTTCGCGGCGGCAAGAGAAAGAAAGAACTATCCAGACATCACTTTGTCTCTTTCTCCCGTTGATTCCGTATCTCTTTCGGCAAGCGATCAGCGCTTGCCCACGCCCCTGCTGCGGCTTGCGACAGCAACGAAACAATGCGATCGGTGACACTGCTCCCTCCTCAAGGCTGGTCGTCCCGAACAGCACCATCGTAATGGGCCAGACGATCCAAGTGTACCACCAACATCTTTCCTCGGGGAACCTTCTGGATGCGGTAGACCACGTCGGTAATTCTCTTTACCACCCGGTACGGTCCTTGCCACGGTTCTTGAAGTTTTGCGGTACAACCAGACCAGGTCACCTTGCCGGCACCCCCTGGCTATTGGCTTGCCTGTCGTTCCGGGTCTTCATGCGGTCGCTCGCCATCTGGATGTTCTGACGAGCCATCTCATACACGTCGTGGAGATGGTCCACTAGGTTCTCCACAAACTCGGTTGCTGGCTGTTTCGCTTCCTGGGGGCTCCCAAAAGCCAGGTCGCAAGGGAGGGGTAGCTCTCGGTCGAACAGCACCCTGACGTCCCTGTCTCGCTGATGGCTGGCCTCGATCTTCCTGAGGTGTTCTTCTAGGGTCTTGATGTATCTCTCGACCATGCTGTCCGACTGCGTATGTAGAGGTCTTGTTCACCCCAAGTCTTTCCAGTGCCTCCTTCATCAGGCGAGACTCAAAATTGGTGCCCTGATCGCAGTGCAGCTCTAACGGAACCGCAAAACGGCAGAACAGCTGCTCCACGCGGCAGTCTGTAATCGTCTTCACCTCCTGGTTCAGGATGGCATACACCTCCGGCCACTTGGTGAAGTACTCCACGGCCACCAACAGGTACTTGTTGCCTCGGTCGCACACTGGAAATGGCCCAGCTATGTCGACAGCGATGCGTTCGAAAGGTGCTCCGCGTTGTAGTGCTGCATGCGATCCCGGCTCCTAGTTTGAGGGCTGCGAATCGCCGCGCACCTGTGACTTTGTCGGCACCATCTCTCAGCGTCTGCTCGGAGCTTCAGCTAGTAGGAGCGCTGTCGGAATTTGTCAATCGTTCGGTTTGCTCCCAGGTGTCCTCCTGAAGTACCGGCGTGCACTTCCTCCAAGAATTCCTGGAGCTCACTCCGGGATAGTACCAACTGCTCTCTCTGTGTCTTCCCACCGTGTGATTCCCATACCAGGAACATCACGCCCACTTCGGTCTTCAGCGAGTCCCACTGGGCCCAGTACGACTTATACGCTGCGCTTCTGGGTGTGATGTCGTCCCAGGTCGTCTTATCCCTGCCTCCACTTCCTTCCAGAGTAGCCCCAAGTCGGCGTCCGCCAGCTGCTCTCTCCTCAGGCCTGCGATATCCCAACCGTCCGTAGGCACTGCCTTGACCGCTGACAGCTGCGGCACGCTCCTTCTCTTCCACTCTGGTGCATTGGCCGCGCTCTTCCGGACAAGGTCTTCGGGACAACGCGTCTGCGTTGGCGTGGCTGTTTCGTCTACAAAGTTTGAAGGTGAAGACGTACTCTTGCAGCCTCTGCAGCCAACGGGCTGTCTGGAAAAGACGCTTTGTACACCCTTTACGGCAGTAAAATGAAGTAACATACACAAACGCAGTCTTTAAGGTCGTCTCGTTCCACTGCCACACAAACGAAAGAATTCGCTGCCGCAAATTTCAAATGTCCACACACTCACAATTACTACACAGCTGCACACTAGCAACTGACTGCGCACTAACACTTTAGGGCTTTTATACCTCCCGTCATTGTTCTAGAAAGCCGTGGATGTTTCAAGGCCTTTTGTGGTGGCAAGAGAAAGAAAGAACTATCCAGACATCACTGTCCCTTTCTCTGTTTGTTTCTGTCTCTCTCTTGGCAAGCATTCAGCGCCAGCTGCGGCTTGTGGCAGCAACGAAACAATGCAATCAGTGACAATGTGGTTGTCGTCGAGCACAGCCAAGTTTCTACTTTTGGAATTAATATGAAACCCTCACACGCAGGGAACTTCAAAAAGAATAATAGCTCTAAGCCAAAATCCCACCAACCGTCTTTAACTATTTAATATATGGATTAATCAACGTTTCCCTCAACAATGAAACATATGGCAAGGAATAATCTACATATACTTTATATAACTTCAGTTAACAGTTTCAGTCATAACACCATACAACAAAACATCAAACAAACAAAAAAGTTAAAACCATAAGAGAACCCTTATTAACCCTTCAAAAAGAAGCTTTCTAGTACAAGAAATTCACATATCATCTTTGAGCAGACAAAAGATTTAAGACAATTTTCATAACACATCATTTTAGCAATTGAAAACAAATACAGCATACAAAATTTGCTCTACACATCCTTAAAAGATGAAATCCCTCACTCTGAGAGATCAGGTATTTATCAAGCAAATTGTGTGGATAGTGATCAAACATACACATACAAGACAAAAAATGGAAAAAATCATCTGTAGCAGCATACTTTTGGAACAACCACTATGATATTATCTCAGAAGTCAACCTCCTAAGGATAGCAAAAGCCAACAATAAAATTTAATGATACAGAATCAAAATCCCTATTGGCATCCAGGAAAAACAATGCAGAAAACGGAATACTTAATATTTACCTCAATGATCAAAGACTTGAACAGGTCAAAGAACTGAAGTATCTTGGAATATATATCGAAAGAAAGTTCACATTCAACAGACATATTGAACACTTACATGATAAATCAATGACTTGTACACGTCCCATATCAAAATCTGCCAAGCTCAACTGGGGACTTGGGAACAAGGCACTAAATACCATATACAAAGGAGCAATAGAGCCAATCTTACTATACAGAGCACCGATATGACATCAAGCCAAAACACACCAAAGGAATCTTAAGAAACTTCAAAGAATCCAAAGACTGTGCAACATTAAAATTACAAAAGCATTTAGGACAGTTTCCTATGATGCCTCATGTATTATAGCTGGAGTCCAACCAATAGACTTAACTATAGATGCAAAGGTAAACTTATACAAAATTACTAATACAGACAGAGACTGTGATGTACCCCTACAACAAACACACTGGGAACATCCAGCAAGAAGGATACACCTAAAAGAACCTCAAGATGCAACACCATATCCTGTACAAATTTACACTGATGGAAGCAAAACAGGGGAGAAAGTAGGAGCAGCAGCCGTCATATTTCAAAAGGAACTATAACCTGACGACTAACATATAAACTATATAAACTCACCGAACCGATGTCCATTAGTCGAGAACAGCTGATGATGTTAGGAAGATCCTAACAAAATGCGTTCTAGGTAAATACTAGCAATAAGTGGAGCATTGAGTATTAGTTCGACTCAAAATTATAGTAAGTGAAAAGTGTTCGAACAACCAGGCGGAGGCAATTGCTATTATAAAAGCTCTGGAAGAACTCCATATCATGCCAGATATGCCACATGAAGACAAGCAAGCAGCAGTGTATACTGACAGTAAAGTAATGCTTTCACTACTAAATAACAATAAAAAGCACAATTTAATAATAGAAAATATCCACAAAACACCTAGGAGTTTGGAACAAAACCAATGGCAAATTCATTTTAGCTGGGTGAAGGCACATGTAGGTATAGCTGGAAATGAGCTAGCAGATAAACTGGCAAAAGAAGCAGCTGAAGAAAAAAAAAAAAAAAAAAAAAAAACCCATATACAACAGAATTCCAAAAACCTCAATTAAAACAATGTTAAATGACATAGGATTACAGAAATGGCAAGAAAGGTGGAAAAATACTACAAAAGGTGCATTAACTAAGTCCTCCATTCATCTGTCAAAGACAGGCTCAAAATAAAGCTCCCCAATACCCCAGAATTTACAGCAATAGTCACAGGATATGGTTATACAAAATCATACCTTAACCGATTTCACATCATTGATGACCCAACATGCCCATGCAATGGAGGAGAGCAAACAGTGAATCATGCCCAAACACGGAACAACAGAGAACGCAGCTAACAAACGAAACAAGAAGGAAGGGAGACATTTGGCCAATTAACAACCAACAACTCATAACAAGACATTCTCAAGCATTTCAGCGGTTCATTCGACTTTGTAATAATCTATAAGAAACATTAGTGCAAGCGCACAGAACTCAAAAACGAATGGAATAGATTCAATATACTATTGTAAATAATATATTCACTATCATTATAAATTATAGTTGTGACAAAAGTAACATATGTAAAATTGTAACATTGTACGATAATGTAATTATAAGCATGTATATTACTCCGGTAATGGGTCATGCTGATTAATGACAATAAAAAAAGGATAGGACACCCAAGTAAAACAGCAAGATACTAAGAATAGGATAGTATCCAGATTAAAAAAAAAAAAGAAAAGAAAAGGAGATTGAACTAAGAACATCAATGAAACTAGTATGTTGTCAGCTGATGATGGAAGCAGATGTTCCCAAAACATGTTTTGAGTTTACAAAAGTAAATGAGATAATAGCATAAATATAATCTATGTGGATCAAAACCAATGGTGAAATCCTAAGTGTATATATGTGTTCACTACTTAGTATTCTCTATTCTATGGTTTTTGGAGGAATTTATTTTTGGAATTTTCAGTTTCTCTAGCTTTTCTATAAACAAGACACTTAAACACCACATTGAAAGAATACATGAGAGCAATAAATGCAAACAAACTGAAAAAACTGTGGTAGCTTATCATTTTTTATCTACCGATCATGAAATTGCATCAAACAGCAAAAAAACATTGAGTTTAATTATGAAAATTATGAAATAATTATGAATAATTATGAAAATTTTTTGAATTACGTAAGCTGCCAGTTCCATCAACAGGTGCCACCATTTCAGATTCCCCAGGCAAGGCCGTTAACAGCTCCAAGAATTAGAAATATGCTGACAATAAGGACAAGTCCTTAGTCCTTGAAACATGTTCAGAAACCTTTCTTAGTGATGTTAATGCTTCTAGTTAATCTTTCTAAATTACTATACATCACTGTTTCTATTTCTATGTAAGTGTAATGGTAAAATTAAGTATTGTGTAAGATAATAAGAGTAGAAAGAGATCTCCTTATTTTATGGATATGAAATTTAGTTAAAAGTGTTGAAATGTTACCATTATGTAACATTTCAACACTCTCTAGCCATCATTGTTTATTTTTATATAGTTTCTGCAAACTTTTTTAATAGCTTAATTTTCAGTTCATTTTTTGCTATTACATGTTAATGCTAATCATGCTAATGCTAATCATCACATGCTAATCACATGTTTGCAGTTATTATTTCATTGAATATTTTTTGTACATACAATATGCAGGAAACCAAAGCAATACCAAAATACTTATAACTGGGTCACTTTCTATATGTTTTCTATACACCTTCCAGGACATTGCAGGAAATAACTGAATATTTACAGCACATTCAGAAATGATGATGTATTGAAATATTCATATTAATAATAGTGCATATCTTGGAAGAAGTAATTCACAATAAAGGACATTTGAAATAAATTGTGTGAATTGTATATTTTGGAGAGGGAGGGACTCATAAGTTCTTTTCTATGCTTTCTGGTTCACCAGTTACACAAAATTATTTTTGAATGAAGACTGTTTTATAGGTTATTTTCAGGAGACTAAAGAAATAGGCTTATTTCGCATATAAACATCTTAAACTTAAAATAATTTTTATTCTATTTTAATCAAAATAGGTTTCTGAGAAATCAAATATAGTGATACAT
The DNA here is from genome assembly GCA_030765055.1 of Mantis religiosa. Classification (NCBI taxonomy): domain Eukaryota; kingdom Metazoa; phylum Arthropoda; class Insecta; order Mantodea; family Mantidae; genus Mantis; species Mantis religiosa. Next base: position 108,535,157 of record CM060959.1, read on the forward strand.
TTTCCATATAATGGATAGTATGGGGTGGGAAGAATTTTCTTGAAAATATTTGTGCTATATCTTAGGGAGATGACAAACTTAAATAGTATGTTTAATTCCTTTCTTGGAAGTGTTGAAAACAGTGTTGTTATGATATGTTTTGGGAAAAAAACCACAACATAAATCCAGAACCAAAACTACTAAAACATACATCAGGAAAACAAGAACTATCCACATGGGAACAAATCTTCATTTCAAAAAATAGAAACAAAGTATTCAATTTCAACATCCCCCAGAAAGATTTGTTCAGCAAGTTCCTTGAATTGTCACCAGAGGAGACCTGTGACAAAATATCGTCAACTACACCAATGAGAACCAGTCAATGGCCGGCTGAAGATAGAGGCAAAGCCTCTGAAACATGTTCCAGAAAAATTTAAAAGTAAGTGTTGTTTAGTGTCATTAATCGACTCTCTTTAAAGTTAAGTATGTTTAATATTTATTTGGCATTTCATTTTTAAGTTTTTATTCTCATGCATATATGCATATATACATACATTTTCTAAAAGTACTTCCCTTTGGATTAAGGGGGTCTCAGGACATTTATTTCCAATGAAATTTTAATATTTTAATATTTGGGTGGAAAGTAATTAGATCTGAGACGTATACACAAATTTTTATTAAGTGTTTCAAAATAAAAATATTACTTTGCTCTTTGGACTCGAGTACCTACTTATGGTGATACATTTTTGTGTTGTTTGTCATTTTATATTAAGTAGCCATTTTAGTCAATACAGTACCAATTAACTACTTGGTGCATTCAAAACAATTGGTACCACATGTTGGTTTGTTTGTTGTTCATGGGAACCGTTTGTTGCACAAACTCTTCAGGTTACATTGGAATATTCCCAGCCAATGTATATGCAGTTTTGCCGTTTTTCTGGCAGCTTCTAGATTTGCATAGCAAACCATTCTTTGGGAGTATTCCAGTGCCACTATTGGACAACTGCATGAAGTTTTCCATTGGTGGTGAACTTTTTACCACACATAACCTCTTTCATTGAGTTGAATAGGACATAGTCACTATAAGCCAGATCCAGTGAATATGGAGGAGCAGCGGCACAGTAAACCCTAGTTCACAAAGATTTACATTCAGATAATTCATTTGCTGTAAGAGTCAACTAGACTCATGGCATCGTCAAAAATATAGTTTATGCACAATATTTTCAAAAACATAAATATGCTGATTATGTAGAAAATGACGCTAGCTTAATTTTTCCATTAGAAAGAAGAATTAACACCAATTTCTTAAGATAAGTGAAGCCTTTGTTACAAATATTTATATTTGTGTAACATAAATATGCATTAAAATATAGTTGAAAATGTTACAAGTATTACAATTTTGTATTTAAAGATTCACTTAAGCTAAAAGATAAAAATTTTATCAGTTGCACTGATTGCCTAAACCTTCTGTAATTTAAAAGTGTAATTTTTTGAGACAAGTGATTACACAAAATACTACCTAGATGTGATGAAATGGAGTGGTGACTGGCATGTGGCTGCACATTGTCCTGTTAAAGAAGAACACTGCGCTCCATATTTTGAGGTGGCATTGTTGAATGGGTTGGCAGAGATGGTGAAGTGAATTGCAGTATTGATTACTGTTGATGGTCATATTGGGAGGGAGCCAATCCACCAAAAATATTCCTTCCTGGTCCAGAACATAGTTGCCTTGATTTCTGAATGAATATTCGGGCCGTGGCTTCTTGGAATGAGGGCTACCAATATGTTCCTAACACACAGCCTAACATTTCTTTTCTGGAGTGCTGTAGGAAAACCATGACTCGTCACTGTTCATGCAACAAGTGACCAGATGCTCAAAGAATTTCTCTGGATCTGCACCCTGGTGTTGCACTAATGTGGGATATCTCCACATGCTTCTGTTTCTGCTCATTGGTGAGGTTATGCAACACCCGTTGGTGCATACACCTTCTTTATCTTCAAATCTTCATGGATGTTTGCATGAAGGGTTCCCCGTGATAAACCTGTTGCCTGTACAGTTTATCAAACATGATTTGCCTGTTCTTCATTATCATATCAGTGACAAGCTGGGTATAGTTTAGTTTGTGTGCATTTTTGGATGTCAATTGCTTTTGCTGTCACTGCTGACTTTGAATTCTGATAAACATTGAAGCATGTATCTTCAACTTGGTGCTGCTTCCCCGTATATGGTTACTTAGTTCTTGTGGTGTCTTAAACTAGCTGTCAAGAAAGACTTCCATGTGCACTGCAGTGAGAGTTGACAGATTGTTGTTGTCATTTCACTTGCTACAGAATAAAGTATATTTTGTGATATTCAAGTTTTTGCATACAAGTTTTCAAGCATTTTAACCCACTAGTATAAATGTGACTTGAACATTGATTATAAGCATAAGGTACATTAAAGGAATTGTAGTTTTTCACATATATGTAGTTTTTCATGGTTGTTTTTAGCTGACAATGTTCTGTCCATTACTTTATAAGTTCAATGTCCAAGATGCCATGTCGGGAATACCAGGTATTTATTAATACCTGATGTAAAAGTTTAATATTCCATATAACCGTACAAAATATACTGAATGGAAATAAAGTTAAAAATTAGTTTTGAGTATAAAATTAGTAACTAATTAGTATTAGATACATAAATAGAAATATAGCCCAATTTAAATCCAAAGTAAATTTTTTAAAAATCTAAATTCATTCAATTGCAAACATTTTTTCTGTTATTCTAGACTTGGTCTATGGCCTAGGCCTATAAACATTTGTTTACAGATATTTTATCTATTTTAAACCAATCATGTTTCATGTTTTATGAAACCAAATTAATTTTACAATGTTTTAAACCACCTAATACCCAGCTGTTTCATATTAACCTCCGTTTGTAACATTTTTCTAAATACACTGTTTTTATAACAACAAAATGAATGGAAGTTTTTTACAAGTGAAGTTCATCATGTTAGTTATGGTGTGTACTCATGATTTGGCAATTTTTTTTAGAAGCCAGTTATGTTATTTTTAGAAATGGAAATGGTATTCCATAATGCCCTCCTCTCATCTGCATATGCATGTAACTTTCATGAAATGTACAAACTCTCATAAGTGCAACATTTTGATTAAATAAAAATGTCCATAATATTTTACAAATATATGCTAATACTTACCTACTCAGCTGCTCTATTCTGCTATACACATCGTAATCCTTCCATTGCTGCTCCCTTCCAGAAGCAGGGGGCAGTACAGATGCACCGTGGTGTGGATGCTGATGGACCGGATAGGACAAAGTGGTATCTGTGATAGTTGTTTGAGGATAGTCTATTGTTGTGGAGGAAGGAGGTGCAGTGGAATGTACTGGAGGAGAAGGAGTTGTATAATAAGAGGAACCAGTTGCATGGCTCAGTGCTGAAAGTGCAGCTACTTGAAGATTGTCTTCTGTGATAGGAGGGTGCTCTGAGTCTGCTGGTGCTGTCACAGCTACCGCAGGCTGCCCACCAGATTGACGCCTTTCTGACATTCGGTGGCGTGAAAGATGTGGTGTTGACATTCCAACACCTAAAGTTACAATGAAAGCTTTTAGATATCTCAGAAGCAGGTAACTAAAGTATTTTGCATTTTCATTTATTTATAGTATAATACATCTTAGTGGTAACTACTAAGCAATATATATCTATATTTAATGGTAATATGGTTAAAAAAATAACCCAAGTGTGCAAAATAAAATCCATCTTAAGTAAACAGTACCATATACCAAAAATATTTATCATATTCCATATTAACAAAAAGAAATTAATCTTTCTCAGCTCTTTGAGAATGCCATAAGCTGCTTATTGAAGAAAATAGATGTATAATCGAAAGCAAGATCCCTTGTCTTGGAAGCTTTTCTCTGTTCACAGATAATAAAGAGTGCAAACTAAATTATATGTTTGTAGGAATTCTGGGTTCTTTGTTGCACTGTATAGAATGAATATGTATTTCATTTTCTTGTTTGAATAATTCTTGAAAATATACATTTTAAAGTAGCATAGGATATGCATTTTTTAAATTTTCATGTTTTAAATAAATTAAGTACTATAGGTAGATGTGCTATAATGGCATAGCATGTGGCTATGTAAATTAAACTACTTAATCATCATCTGTACAGAATTGGAAGGATAACATGATTTGAGCAATTTAGGCCACATAAAAGTATTTATATAAATTTAGTGCAACTTTTGAAGTACATTTCTGGAGGTAAACTTGCTTTCAATTCAGACCTTTGCAAATAGTCTGCAGTTTTTTTATAATGGTAAAAATGTGATTATCATAATATTTAAGAAACCATACTTGATTTATGCAATTATATAATTTGTTTTGATTAACTTAAAAGCATTAAAAGCAAGCTGCATTATTACAGAAATGTACTTAATTACTTCAGAAGAGGTTAAAAAGCTGTTTAAAACAACAGTAATTAAGAAGACTAAAACAATAAAACATAACTGGTTAGTTTACCAATTACAGCAAATGCATCTAGTGAAGGCAGATCATTTAATTCTAAATCAAGGTACAGACATTTCTGGCTGCTGACTCATTTTCATGAGAATGTGCAATTACCCACTGATTTAAATACACACACATAATGAATCTGGTTTTAATATCATAATATTTGTAATCACTTCCGACATCTATACCTGGTTTAATAAAATTAATGGACAAATGAAATAAAGAAATTCAAATAAATATATAAATTTAGGAAAAGTTGGGACAGAGTTTGATGACTATGTAAATTTTTCAAGGGTAAACCTGGAAGAATTTATTGTAGAAATTTATTGTAACAGCCCCAGGACATATTTGCCTCTGATGTATACCACATGTAACAAACAACTTAACTTCAACCCAAGCATCATCACTTCTGAGATAGTTTTCAAAGATATGCAAAATTAAATACTAATGATGGACAAGTGAGCACTTGGGGAGATGCCTGTTGAGGAGCAAAAACTCTGGATCAGATAGAATACCCAGGATGGTATGAAAGTGAATAAGTAGATGATATAGAATGAGGGTAAAATGAATGAAAGAAAAGGTGATAATGGAATGATGGCAAGGGAAATTGCATATCCCTGACAAAACCTATTCCTGCGCCATGTTGTCCACCACAAATCTCACATGCAGTTGCCTAGGACTGAACTTGGGCTGCCTTGGTGGGAGTCAAGTGGTCTAACTGCTTGGCCTGTTTCATACTTCACAATTACTGGAATTGCTTATTTTGGATCCATATAGTTTTTTTTTTTTTTTTTAATTTATAGGTTGCATGAACAACTAGGTCATGAGCAACCATTTAGATATAAAAACAAAAATTTACATTGTGTTTCAATACAGACATATTGGAAACAGCATATGAACAACAACAGTAATACAATAATTACAATACAGTATGAGAAACAATTTATAAATCAATGGTGGTGGTAGTAGTAGTAGTAGTATTAGTAGTAGTAGTAGTAGTAGTAGTAGTAGTAGTAGGGTATCTTGGCATTGGAAAACTAAAAGTATACAGAGTATTTCAGAAATACTTTTACAAACTTTAGGTATGGGTTCCTCACACCAAAAGAAGGGAAAAAGTTCATATGAACAGACATCTCATAATCCTTGGTTTTCATGTTATTCTTGTCACAATGAAAGTGGAGTTCAACAGCCTTCGGGGTCCAACTTCTAAACTTCATTTCACTATGCACTCATAGAAGGCTTTGACCTATTGTACTCGTACTACATACAGTACATGGTGAAGTGTTGCCATGGAGACTTGTTTACATTTGTCATTTGTTATTAGTCTGTTTTCAACGTTTCAAATATGCACATTTAGTGAGTTAACCGCATGTGTTTCGTTCCCCGTGGCTGGATATTTATTTCGTGAACAGGCAGACATGATTTTTATGTATGGTCCTGCAAATGGTAATGGACGTGAGGCTGGATGGCAATGAAGTTTCCAGACCGAAGACAACTGAGTCATTCAACCTTTGTCACTGTTTATCGTCGCCTTGCTGCAACAGGAACTGTTGCACCATGGACTATTGATCGAGGAAGACCAAGAGTTGTTTGTATGCTTGAATGCAAAGAGTAGATGTTAAAGTGTGTTGAAAATGATCCAGGTATCAGTACAAGACAATTGGCTGTGGCATCTGGTACATCACATGTGATAGCATGGAGGGTATTTCATGAGCAGCTCCTGTAATATAATAATAATAACCCATGGCGAGACAGCCCTTAGAGGGCCAAGGCCTATCAACCCGACTGCCAGCCTCACGCCCACTTATGCATGGCAGAGGTAGACGATCATCCAACTGATACGGGGAGCAGATGTGGTCAGCATCTCGGCATCTCCCAGCCAGAAAGTTGGTTTCCGTGACCATGGCCGCTTACCTAGCGTAAGCTCCTCACTTTCCCCACAATGCTGAGTGGGCACTAGTCCTATACCCGGGACCTAAAATCCCCACACATGGGTGGAATCGAACCCGGGCCACTTTCCGTGGCCAGGGACCAAGGCATGCTGCCTTAGCCCGCTACGCCACGGCGCAGGACGAGCAGCTCCTGTACCCATATCATATTCAAAGTATGCAGTGCCTTTCGCCTGCCGATTATCCACCACGGGATAACTTTTGCCAATGGTTTGTAGCACAAACAGCCAATCCATTGTTTGTCTCGTCAGTTTTGTTTACAGACGAGGCAACATTTGGAAGGGATGGAATTACTAATTTCCACAAGGTACATGTATGGGCAGATCGTAATCCTCATGGTGTTCTTCAGGCTAGACATCAGCAACAGTTTAGTCTGAATGTGGGCCGGCATTGTAGGGGACTGTCTGATAGTTCCATACGTTTCACCAGCATGTCTTACTGGTGTTGTCTACAGGGACTTTATCCTGCACACTCTTCCCGACCTACTTCACGAAGATATGCCCCTATCCTTTAAGACCAATGTCGGGTAACTGTAAGCTCCATGGACCCTGGACTCATTTGAGCATCCTTTCACCCAATTTATTCACCGTCCGATATGACTTACCGTTGGAGGACATAAATTACAAAAAAAAAAAAAAAAAAAAAAAAAAAAAAAAAAAAAAAAAAAACAGATGTGCCCCTGCAAATAAGAAAAAAACATGTGGTTTATGCATGATGGGGCTCCGGCATATTTTAGTCGCATTGTTCGAGGTGCACTGACTGGTATCTACCATGACCAATGGATAGGCAGAGGAGGACCACTTCCATTGCCTCCACGTTCTCCTGACCTCAATCCTGTGTATTTTTACCTCTGGGGGCATCTTAAATCATTGGTTTATGGAGCTGCTATCCCGCATGCAGAAATGCTTCTTCGACATGTTATGGAAACCTGCAAAACCATTCGCCACCATCCTGGAGTTTTTGAAACAGTGCGACATTCCGTGATTCGATGAGCACAGGCATGCATATAAGCAAGAGGAGGACATTTTGAACATTTATCACGAATTTTATGTGTTATAAGTGTACCAATGTGTTGAACATCTCCTAACGAGAAAACAAAGGATTATGGGACATATGTTCATATTAACTTTTTTCCTTCTTTTGGTGTGAGGAACCCATACCGGAAGTCTGTAAAAGTATTTCTGAAACAACCTGTACATACATTGTAAAAACTCACAATGACATTGGTAATTTAATGCTGTTAAAAACAGATGTGGAATTGTTCAGTGTTTCCTTTTGTAGTGAAGAAACTTTCCATTTTGGTCTGTAAGGTTTTAAATATTTGCATTCAATATGTTTTGTTGTAAACATTACACTACAATAGTTACACAAAGTGGCTTGACTTTTATTTAGGACGTGCTCATGTGACAATTTTGAATGACCAATTCGTAAATGGGTATAGATTATCTGGTCCTTTCTAATCTTTAGGTAGATTTGATTGTCGTTGAAAACTGAGTTTCTGATTTTTGAAAGTATATTGGGGCAGTTTCTTAACCATTCAGTATTCCACAACTTCTTGTTTAAGCTGTTGAAATATGTTTTAAGATCGGTGTGAGAGACTGGTTTTTCTGTGTGACTGGTGAGTAGCTTCCTTGGCTGCTTTGTGGGCTTGTTCATTGCCAATAATGCCAGTGTGGGATGGTATCCACAAAAAGATAACTTGTTTGTTGGCATAAATTATATTACAAAGCTGCTTGATTTCTTCAATTATTGGTTCTTTGTTTGCATGACTTAAGATACCTTCAATTACACTTCGTGAATCTGAACAAACCAGAAATTTTCATTCACTGGAATTTTTAATTATTTCTAAGGCCTTCCTAATTGCAAAAGCTTCACAAAAGAAGACCGAGCTTATATAATTTAGTTTATATTTGATTACATTGTCATTGTATACAACTGCACATCTGGTATCACTTGACGAATGGGACCCATCAGTGTAAAGCTTGCTGAAGTCTTTGAATTTATCTACTGTTTCATTGAAGAGAGCTTTATAAGTGTACACATTAGTTTGCCTTTTCTGATTTGCCATTAAAGTTGTATCAATTTTTGGACGAGCTATTTGCCATGGTGGCTCGTTTGGAGTTTTATATGGAATTGTTTTTGGGAGACATACATTGATTTCTTTCAAATAAGTATTTAAACGATGGTAGAAAGGTTTGGGAAATGTTTTTCCTCTCATATAGCTAGCAGAAAGTCGTTTGGAGAAGACATTTTTATACACAGGATTTTCTGGGATGTGTGATATTTTTTCTGCATAATTATATGTAAGCTCTCATCTTCTAACATGTAATGGTTCTTGGTTGCTTTCTGCAAGAATGCTAAAAACTGGACTGGTTCTGTAAGTGCGAATGGCAATCCGTAAGCCTGCTATATAGACAGGATTTAAGGAGAGTGGAGCTAGCCAGCACCGCAGATCTGGAAGCTGCCCTAGTTACTGGCCTGCCCTTATTAGGGCAGGTGCTGAGGACCGAGGTCAGCCGACAGACCCGACTAGCTCCATGCCGTCGCTGCTGCGCCTATGGGCATACAGCAGAGTCCTGCGCAGCCGAGACAATGTGCCACTACTGTGGTGCCTCCTGCCTCACCTCGGTCTGCACACAGCAAGACCTCCGTTGCTGCCATCGCCGCTATTGTGCCTTTGTGGAGGGCACAATCACTACAGAGGGCAGGTGCTCTGCCCCCTGCATCCCTGTAGGAAAGCATCACCTGTCCCACCAGTGCAGTCATCTCCTCAACGACAGCTAAGTTCACTACAGCCGCCACATCAGCAACCTCATCAGCCAGCAGCACCTCACACTATCAGCCAGGAGCAGCACAGGGAGCAAATCTGGAGCCTAGGGGAGGCCATTCAGGATCTCCATTCGGAGTTCATGGTCATAACAGCCAAACTGACCACCTTGGAGGAACTTCTAAGAGAGCTCATGGCTTCATCTGTGCAGCAACCTTCAGCACACACGGATCTCAACACAGAGCTTGCAGAATTACAAGAAGACATACAGGAGAAGCATGAATTCTCAATCACACATCATGACACACACATACTTATGCTCTGGAGACTCATCAAGGAGGAAGCGACAGCCAGACGATTTTCGATGGATCCAGCACCAGAGGTCGACACCAACCGCCGCAGAGACCCTACACTTGTCAATATCCTTAATTCCTCATTCACTTCCAAACAAGACCGCTCACCACTCCCTGACATATTACCCAGGATCTTGTTACACCTCCACTCCTAATATGCAAGGGCGTAAGCAGGGTCTTGGTCATCCTTACGTCCTGCTGCCTTCCTCACCTTGGCCCAGGCTTCTGCCTGGCCAACATATCCCTTCCTAGAATCTGCAGGTGCTTACAGCGGTACTGCCACAGCATCACTCCAGAATACTCATCGGTGGAGATTGTTTAGTGGGTAGGGCTGGTGGTTCAATCCCCCAGAGGAGTCCCACACTCCAATCCCAGGGTTAGTGCGTAACATGCATTTTTCCTCCACTCGAAAAAAAATTAAGAGGATGGTTCTTTCCTGAATCGTAAACTATGGCTCCATAGTCTTAGATGAATTAAAGCATTATGGGTGGCTATAATCACAGATTTATCAGCCCCACAGTTATTAAACAGAACCTTATTATATTGATTTTACGCATGCATGCTGCTGTTAATTTGTTGATATAGTTTCCAAGTCAGTCAGTCATCAAATGTCATTCCCAATATTTTAATTGTAGAGGATTTTTCTATTGGTTCAGATCCTATGGACTGTGATATTGTATCATTCATTTTTGATGGAGTAACTTTAAAGCCGGACCTGTGAGTACATGACTGGGTGTTTGTAAGTTCAGTTTGCAATATTTGTTGTGTTGTGTTTGTTTCTTTACCACTGCATAATATCATGATGTCATCGGCAAATATGTGGATTTTTGCCGGCTTAAGAACTATTTCACTCACGTCATTTATAGTAACAAGAAAGAGAGTAATGCTAAGGACTGATCCTTGAGGTATTCCATTCTGTAGTTCATGTAAGTCTGGCAGCTGATTGTTAAATTTTACCTGAATAGATCTATTAGAGAGAAAATTAGCAATGTATCGTAGTATGTGTCCATTAACTCCAATGTTGTGTAACAGACTCTCTCCTTCTGTACCATATCATAAGCATTTTGTAAGACAAAGCTTATTGCGACCAGGTATTCGTCATGTATACATGCACCACAAACTTCACTTTCTATGTTGATTGGGTGATCAGTTGATCTCAGCAGGCAAAATCCACTTTGATCTGGTGAAATGTAACGTTTGAAGTCTAAGTTCCATAATATACATTTATGTATTACTTTTTCCATTAGTTTACACAATGTGCATATAAGAGAGATAGGCCGATAATTCTTTGCATTCTGTTATCTTTGTTTGGCTTGGAAATCAGAATTACAGTGACAACGTTTCATATTTTTGGAAATGAAGTAGATTCTACATTGGATTTTAAGATGGGTACAGTGCTTATGTTTATTGTATTTTTGTGTTTGATAAACTGAGGAAGATAATTAGCATCACTAGAATTATCTGAAAAAGTGAATGCTAAGGCGTTAGCAATGGTTTTTGGATATGTGATGATGTTATTGTTGAAGAGCAACAAAGAAGGCAATAAATTAATTTTCCTTGCACATTGACTACTCAGATTTTATTCCAAATTTTCGACATTGAAGTTCTGGGCGATAGCGTTCAAATGAATTTCATCCAAGACGCAGATCGACTGTCCTTAAACATTCTGCATATTTTTGCTCTACATTTCCAATGTGACAAAGCTTGTTTATAAGCTTTGTAAGCTAAATGACATTCTTCATTCCACCAAGGAACTTGCTTTTTTCTTGGTTTGCCTGTAGTTTTAGGAATAGATTGTAGGGCTGCATCAAGTACAGGTGTAGTAAAATTAGATATTTTCTCATTAATAGATTTTTGGGTGCAATCATCAAAGTTCAAATCACTTGATTTTGTTGACATGATGTTTTGATATTGTTCAATGTTTGCGTGATCAAATTTCCATGTTGGTGTGCTTGATATCTCTGGCGTATTGATATGATTATACTGATGCTGAATGATTACTGGGAAATGATCACTTCCAAAAGCTTTCTCCGCTACAAACTATTCAAATTTATGGGCTGCAGCTGAGTTTCAAAAAGATTAATAGTTTGTGTTTAATGTGTTAGAGGTATTATTAAGATAAGTTGGGTGCCCCATGTTTAGCAGAACGATATTCTATGAATCAATAAGATTTTCAATTATTCTGCCTCTTGTATCTAATTTATATGATCCCCACATGAAGCTGTGACTGTTAAAATCTCCTACTACGAGAAACGGCTTGGGCAGCTCATCGATTAACGACGACATTTCTTGGACAGTGAACGTGTAGGACTCAGGAAGGTATATGTTACAAATTGTTAATGTCCCTTTTGAGAACAATATTTTTGTTGCAACCAGTTCAAATTTGCATTTTATATTTACGTCAAAATTGTTTGAGCGATATTTGTTATATTATAAGTGGCTACACCTCCGCTTGCATGTTCTGTTGATATTCTGTTAGTGGCATAAACTGAGTAGTCTTTTATAGAAGCTTCATAATTTCCTTTAAAACTATTTTCTTGTAAGCAAATTACATCTGGTGTAAATTGTTTGCATAATGGCTGAAGGAATTCTTTTTGTGGCCTAAAACCATTTATGTTCCACTGAACAATTCTACTAGATGTATATGTTGCGCAAAAATGATTAATCGCTTCCATCCATTTGTGTAGTAGAAATGCAAGCATTTTAATTGTACGTCTGAAATTTTATTTTCAGAGATGAAAAACATCGCTTCATGCCTTTGTATTTTAGTAGGTAATAATGCGCATCTAAGAGATCAATTAGAGGTTGAACATCTGTATTTTCCAAGTATTCCTGCACAACAGCTACAGGATTAGGGTTATCCTTAGTCCTTTCTAAAATACTTTTGAGTTGCTTATAGTTTAATGGACACCTGTTTTGAGGGTTGGACAAACTCTCACTTAGGGGAGCAAGTAGCAAATCTAGATCCTTGCTCGGTTGTTTCAGCGAAGGGTCTATTTTGTGTTTTTTTTGCTTGCTCCAATTTGTTATTTACATTTGTTGGATTTGCAAATGTTTGTGTTAGTGCATGCTTTTCACATGATTGATTATTTATAGTGGTGCTGATTCCACTTGAAGAAGTGGACAGTGGACGTTTTGTTGATTTCAGTGCGAGTGTAGCTATACGTTGGATTGATACTCTTTAATGGCAGAAATTCTGTAGCAGAGGTATTTTGATCAGATTTCAAGGTTGGAGTTGCTTTTGCTTGCGCATCATTGTGTTGCTCATCTTCATGTTTACAGTCTTTAGTCACATGTGACCAGCTGTTTACACATGAAACATGAGATTAACTCTGTTTACAGGTACGTCTAAGTAAGTCGTACCATCATATTCAACATGTATAGATTCAGATTTTCTCTAGATCATCTGGATGCACAAACTTGTCTTCTGAAACTTAAAATATGAACAAACCCTGGTTCTGAATACCCGCTCTGAGAAACGTTCTAGTTGACCCCAGACAAATGTACCATGTTAGTAATTCATGCTCCAATATATGATGTGGAATTATGGGACACACATTTGATATTATTACTCTTTGGAATTTTGACAACAAAGGTCTGATTTCTAAAGATACATCTCCAATATTTACCCTAGTTTTATTATCAGTTAGCTGCTGCACTATGTCCTTGTTTGCTAGGTAGAGGCAGACACGGCTTCTTGCAGTTCTGGATACAAGGTGTATATTTGTAGGCTTGATTAGCTTACCAATAGCATATGTATATTCCAGAGGAAGACAGCTTTGAGAGTTGTGACATATTTCAGTCGGGAGCGAGGCCTGCACTGCATGTGAAGTCAGGCAAGAGCCGTGTAGTACCAAGTTGCCTATATAAATGGGGCAGTAAGTACAGGTTTTGAGGGTTCAGTGAGGTTTAGCACACTCAATGTCAACAATGTAGCTGCCACGTACCTAATGGAACTGTTACATTTACAATGTCAATTTATTGAAGGACAAATATACATACAAGAAAGACTTGGCTGATTTTTACAAGAATGTCCTCCAAACCAGATTTCCAAGGTTGTATTCACATGCCGCATGGACATTGTGTAAGCGTGCAAACAATTTTTTTCTGTTATGAAATTAGTCCAAACCCTGAAGTACCTTGTCGGATCACAATCTAACATGCAGTCTTTGATTACAGAATTCCCAGACATTACGTCCTGATATTGATAAACAAGTTAAAGAAAAATGAAACAGAAAGTGTCGGAAAATGTTCACCTAATTTTGTTCTGAATGGGTCTCCTCTAATTTGCAGAGAAAATTAATTGATGTTTTATTTTATTTAGTTTATAACATGCCTGTCCTTCAGATAAACTGCGAGTTTGAAGTTTTATATATTTTCTCATAACACAGAGCCAAAATGTAATTGTTTATAAACTGTGACCAATTGTGTAATTAAAGCAGTCAGCATTAATATTACAACACCCAAGATGTAAGTTGCACATATTATTAACATCCAATATGTTTCCTGTCTTTCCTACCCGCACACATCAAACTATTCCTTCACCTTCGACAGCAGTAATCAGCGAGGTGACATCACACGCTAATCTGCCTTTCCTTTGGGAGCATATTTTGCAATGAGAGCTGGCAGAGCTGACGACATACCGCAACTACCTGTCTTCCCCTAGTATATTCCTTTAGGGTGGCTCCATCTAGAGAATCCAGAACAATGGCTTGTTTTTCCACAGGGAAGATGTCCTTCTCTGCAGCACTGGCATAGCTTCTAGTTGGTTGGCTTGGTTGCATGTTCGATTTTTTATATTTTTTTTAATTTTTTTTTTATTTTTGTTGTTGTTGTAATTTACGTCCTCCAACGTTAAGTTATACTGGAAGGTGAATGGATTGGGTGAAATGATGCTCAAATGAGTTCAGGGTCCATGGAGCTTAGAGTTACCCGACATTCGTCTTGAAGGATAATGGAAAACTCTGGAAGAAACCTTATCCAGGTAACTCACCCTGACTGAGATTCGAACTCAGGACCTCTTGAACGTGAGGCAGACACGCTACCATCTACGCTACTGAGGCGGGCGCATGTTCGAAATGGTGGCCCCTTGTTCAGAAATCTTTTCAATAGAATGCCTGATTTTCTTGCTTCACATAAAGAGGTTAGATGTGCAGAGCTTGGACTTCTGGCTCATATTTAACGTAACTTGCTAGAAAGTAACTGCAACTTAAATCACTCATAATGATACTACATGTACTAAATACACCGTTCTAGTCTTCTTGCATGTGATGTTAGTTCTTAATTCCTTACAATCGCATTAAAATATGCAGAGAAACATGCAGAACTTGTTTATTGAAAAACAAACGATGCGCAACTCCCATGTGCTATTTGTCTCTAGTGGAACCTACCCTTATCCTATTGTTCGATAAGTAACCTAATTCAAAATTCTTTCCTTCTCTCCCCATTCTTATATATTGGTGTTCAATACTCAGTTGTATCTCTAAAGTCTTCTTTATCCTTAGTAACCTTCCTCTGCCATTTCTCTCTTATCCTCCCTACATAGCTGACAAGACTTTTCAAAAACTTCATCCTGCTCTTAACAAGATTTTTACTACTATATTTTCAAGCCCTAAGTTATCTCATTTTCATATTACTGAACCTCCATACTCTAGCTAATTTGCATAACATGAAACAATCTAAGTTATTAAGTTTATTTCAACATAATGGGCACAATTCTTTGTTCATTTTGTCACTTTAGCACCATGGCTTCCATTTTTCCCATGATAATCTCTCCTTTCATTTTATTGCAAATATTGATATACTCTTCCCTTCCCCATCTTTCTTAAATGTTAGGTACTATTTCAAAATAAATAAATACCTACTATAAATAGGTACTATTTCAAAATAACTTTTATCCATTAAGCTAACACATACTTCCTGTTCTTCTATGTCTCCAGTCCTTGATTAAAATTTATTTCTCTTTTCTAGTGATTATGCCCTATTCTTGCATTTCTGGTATTAGCTTTGTTTATTTCATTTAACCAGTTCCCTTTCCACCTTGCTTTCTCTTGTGATTTTGGCCAGGTTTTGACAACATTTTGTTCTTCTAGTAATAGAATTCTGATCCAGTAATTTAATATGCATTTTGTTCTAAGCCTTTGCTCCCAATACTTTCCAATTCAGCTACTGAGTGGTATGGCTCAGGCGATTTCATCTGTATTCCACATTTGGGAGGTCCGGCCTACCTGATCCATGGCTTTTGGGGGTTTTCCCAGGTCACCAGGAAAATGCTGGGTAGCTTAACTACACCGTCTAAATTTTCATTTCACCTCCATCATCATTTCATATCATCTCTCATCGGGTGGTCTCCTTCAGGGTAGAAGTGTCAGCAGGTGTTCTCGGTGCTGCACAGTGAGATGATATGCTTCTGATAAACATCTTCATCATCTAGTGGAACAGTCTCCAGTCTTCAAGCCAGCCCAGTGGACCATTTCAGTAGGATGGATGTTGATTGTGCAAGCCTGCCGGAAGTTTTCTGAGCTCTGGCATGGTGGCCTATGGTCTCTGAGCTGGCCTAGTAGACTATTTCGGGGCCATGGTAGGAGGGATGTCGGTTTTACTGGACTGCTGGGAAGTTTCAAGCTGGTAAATGGTACGGACCCTGCCCTCTGCACTTTAGTGACTCCTTGGCGTCGGCTGCTCTCTGTCTTCTCTTGTCTCATCCTTCCTCCAGGGGATGTCACACTTAGGGGCATAGGTACAAAAGATCAGTTTGATTGAATGCCAAATCCCCTCCATAAAATTCTATCCTATCCTAATTCTGTTAATGTAGCTCCATTTGGGGCTGTTCTAGACAATGTTAACTTCAATTTGCAGCTTGATCTGTGACTCTGATTAATATTTCCCATTTTTTCTCTGTGCCCCATATTTCTATACCATAAATAATTTTTTATTTCACTGCAGCTCTCAAGCTGCTTGACTTTCATGTTTGGTATTGTCTTCAAGCATGTTGTTATAGTACTTAATGCCAATGTTCGATTTCTTAGTGTATTTAATTTTGCTCCACTCATCTTCCATTCTTACTTATCCTTACCTCTATATAGTCGTTTTTTCTGCTTCAATTTTAATAGCCTTCAGCCATTGCTACTGATATCTAACGTCTATTTTTGCACATCATAAATTTTTGTTTACTTTTGCTTAGTTTTAGATCTGCATTCTCTACAACACTGCTTCATTTCTTCAGAGAGCTTTCAATAGTTATTGATTGTTATTGCTGCTGTGTACAATAAAATAGAAGAAGTAGTGGTTATATTGAATATTATAAAATTAAATCTGTGGTTTATCTTTTCTTGTAGTTTTTCTTTCAACTTATCATCTCATATATACAAATATAATAATTCGTAACATAAAAAATTCACTTATCTTATAAGAAATGATGAAAGTTTTCTTATAAATTGATTAGGATCGCGATTTCTGAAAATTTTATTCACATCCTCAGCCAGAGCTTTAAACAACCTAAGGATGTGAATAAAATTTTCACAAAATCGCGACCCTAATCAATTTATAAGAAAACTTTCATAATTTCTTATAAGATAAGTGAAGTTTTTATGTTACAAATTATTATATTTGTTTGCTTCACTGTTAGTAGCTTCAAATTTTACGTATTTATCATCTCATATTTACTATTTTGTTATGACAGGCCCAGGGAAAGATATAAGTGTTTAATAAGCAATTAGTTTTTAAAATCAAGGATAAGTTTACAGCAAACAATGAGATGATTGGAATACTTTAGTATAAGCAATAGTAGATGTGTAAAATTTTCAGAGCACTTATTTAACATATTTGGTAAGCTTTTATTATTTAGCAAACTATGTAACACACACCAAAGCATGTATCAAATGAAATCTTGCATATAACAATTGTCTCTATATAGACTTAGAAACATAACAGAATCTTAGATTGTATTTACATTAAACATTACAACACCAATATTTGAATCAATTTCATTTACTTCATCCATAACAACTATCTACACTTACTAGGGTCTTTTGAAAGTTATTAAATTACACACATTTTCCTGCATGCTTTTAAATTTTAAACCATAACAAACAATTTCTTTAAAAACTATGACAGACTCATCTTCCTGAAAACAAATTTCTATTTACACATGTTGAAAGTAAGCTAAGGCAGAACACAATTCTTAATCAGAGAGTTCTGCCTCAGTAATTCTAATGTTCTGCAGCTAGGTATAAAATGAACTGTGAGTTGCGACTTTTCCCATGTGAAGATAGCTAAAGGCAATTTTGATACATAGAATTAAATTATCCAATTTTAAAATTTGATATATCTCACACTCACTGAAAAACTGGACTTCTGTACCTCGTAGATATTCCGAAAATGTTTCAGTTTAAATATTTATGATTCTATAAGGATCATATTTGTCATCATCCCCTCTTAAAATAGATATGCAATTTAATATAAAATAAAAATGCCTACAGGTCTTAAACTTTCCACATTAAAAGCTCTAAATATTTCTTATGTTATGCATGATTTTAGGAATTTAGTAACAGTGATGTCAAAATTAATTGAAAAAACTATTTGTAGTCTGTTTTTTGACACTTTGTCACTTACATTTTTATATTTTTGAGGGACTAGTTTTGGAAGAAATTGCCTCCATTATCAACCTCTTTCCAACTGTCTGCTCTTTTCTCTCTAGAAGTGGAACTATGAACTTCTTTGTCAAATTATCTACTGGTGGGATTTCGAAGTTCATTACTCGGTTCTTATTTACAATATATGGGCTACCAAAAATTCACAAAACAGGGAAAGCCATGAGACCTATCACTAGTAGCATAAATGTCCCCCACATATAATTTGGCCAAATTGTTAGTAAATGAATTCAAGAGCTTCACAAAGTTTAAAAGTGTAAATTTTAAAAGCTTTTTAGGCCTGGTATAAAAAATCAAAGTCATAAATTTGGAGAAAAATGACAGACTGGTTTCATTTGATATAACATCATTATTCCCAAGCAGTCCAAGAGAAAAATTACAGACAATATTAAAAACTACATTGGAAATGGAAACATTAGAAGCAGAAGAATACATTTAATTAACAAAATTATGCATTGAACAAAATTTATTCAGCTTTAATTAGAAATATTACAAGCAGAAATCAGGATTATCAATGGGCAACCCATTTTCACCCTTTTTGGGACTTATTTATGGATGTATTTGAAACACAAATTAAAAAGGCTTTCCCATGGATCTTGAAGGTTTGGTATAGATATGCTGATGACATCTTTGCATTAGTTCCAAATAAACATTTAGAAGATGCATTAAAAATACACTTCAAGAAAAAACTGTCACATTCATAATAGAAAATGAAGTCAATGGACAACTTTCTTTCTTGGATCTAAATATCATCAGAAATGACACAAGAATAAAATTTGAAATTTATAGGAAGCCAACATAGTCAGAAAATTACATAAAAAGTCATAGTTATAACCTGGTTATAAATAAACATGCAATAATAAACAGTCTTACACACAGACTAGTCAACATACCCATGGATAAAGGAGAATACTACAAGGAACAAAAGCCATACTTCACATAGCAGAAGAAAATGGATACAACAAAAGTCTAATGTTTGATAAAATTAAAAAGGCTAAATTAAAGAAAATCATTAAGGAAGCAACCTCATTTACAAAAGAAAAAGAAAACAGCATATTCAGTGCATTCACAACCACCCAAAAACATTTAATAAATTTAAAAAGATCTTTAAGGAACATAATATCAACTTGGCACCTACTAATAGATACTTAATTATAAAATTGCTAAATTTAAAAATAAAATATGAAATCCCACTAATTAACAGATCCAGAATATACCAAATAATTTGTAAGGTAAAAAATGCTGCATATGTCAAACTAAAAGAAACCTAAACACCAGAGTCAAAGAACACTTTAGAAACACCAAAACGAAACAAGAAGATAAGTCAACAGTAGCATTTATTTTTTGAACGAAAACCTTGACATTGATCCAAATCCAAAATTAGTAAAAGGAATGATTAACCAAAATAAACTGACAACATGAGAGAACATATTCAAATGGAAAAATAAGGATCGTGTAATGAACTTTGAAATCCCACCAGTAGATAATTTGACAAAAAAGTTTATAGTTCCACTGCCAAAGAGAACTTGGAAAGAGGTTGATAATGGAGGTGATGGCTTCTAAAACTAGTCCCTCAAAAATATAAAATTGTAAATGATGAAGAGTTAAAAAACTGACTACAAATAGTTTTCCAATTCCTTATGTTGCTCATTAGTTATTTTCTTGTTATTATAACATGACTTATTGAAATCGTAGTTTATTAAAACTTCACTCATGTCAACTAGTCCCTCAAAAATATAAAAATGTAAATGACGAAGTGTCAAAAAACTGACTATAAGTAGTTTTTCAATTCCTTTTACATTAGTTATTTTCTTGTTATTATGACATGTCATTTTATTATAACTTGACTTATTGAATCATAGTTTATTAAAACTTCACTCATGTCAACTATTAAAAACAGGAACATTTTCAGGACCATCCAAGTCCCATCCTAAGCTGATTGGCGACTGACCATATCTCATGATCATCACTGAAATGATCCCGAAAATGTTCCTGTTTTTAATAGCTGATGTGAGTGAAGATTTAAGTTTTAATAGAATATTACTCAACACATCTTTTATGTGAAATTAGCTTCACTTTTAATAATGCTTTTCTTAATAACTATTTCAATGTCCACTGCTCTTTTAGGTAGATGTTTACATTTTGAAATTTGATACCTTTTTATTATGAGCAATGCAATTGATGTATGGATTATGTTTAGTTTTTTTTTCTAAATGGCTAGAGTAGGAAAATTTTGGGAACAGGGTATTTCATAATGGAGATAGTTAACTTCTCAGTGCCCTAAGTTACCTGGCATTCAGCTTCTCAGCATAAGCAAAACTAATAAGGAACTTCAACCAGGATACTTGTAGAATTACATATTCCACCTTAGTCTTCTGACTAAGGGAGGGGAGGGGTAGAGGCACATGGCTTATGCAATGTCCCATTTCCAAATGGGACATGAGATGAAGATTTAAATGGTTACTACAGCAATACATTTTCAGGTGAGTATTGTCACAATTCAACTGTTTTTAAACAAAACTGGACACTACCATGAGATATTTTGTTTCACCTTGGAAAGACATGTTTGGTATTAGTCACAAAAAATAAAAACTAAATGAAAACTCAAATTACTAAAAGTTAATTGATGGAAATTAATCACTTCCCCATGCATCCGTGCATAGGACAAGGTTTTGAATAGATAGAGCCAAACTGAAAAATTCAATGCCATGGCCGGGATTTGAACCATGGATCTCCTGGTTTCCATCCAGTCGCTCTTAGCCATTGAGCTACCATGGTCAACATGTTGTCTTGACATTAAATTCTCCAGTTGACTCATATATTTCCCTGGTAAACCACTAGGGGTTCTCGCATCTGAGATACACCGTTTGTGGCGACTTACTATTGTAAGTACTTGAGTCCCAGGCTTCATCATTAAACTCTTATTATTTAAGTTAATTCATGGAAATCAGTCATTTCCTCACACCAGCCGTGCATAGGCTAACGTTTTGAATAGATGGAGTCAAACTGAAAAATTCAATGCCATGGCCAGGACCTGAACCATGGATCGACTGGACAGAAACCAGGAGATCCGTGGCTCAAATTCCGGCCATGGCATTGAACCTTTCAGCTTGAAAATCTAATCAAAACCTCAGTCCACACAGCAAATGTGAAGAAATAACCAATTTCCATCGATTAACTTAAATGCATTTGTATATTTATGGAAAAGACTTTCTATGCTACCTATATTTTTTTTTGTAAATCCACTTGAAGTTTTTATCTGTCGTGCAAGTTTTGGGTTCTTGCAGAAGTTGACAAGCATTTCTTTGAGTTGAGATTCATCATTGTATAAGCATTTAACAGGATAAAACTCAGGATAAACCAGACCATTTGGACATAAAGGAAAACATCCACAGTATGTAGCCTCAAGCATTGTAATTCCATAAAACTTGATCCGTGATTCAGGTCCCGGCCATGGCATTGAATTTTTCAGTTTGACTCTGTCTATTCAAAACCCTAGCCTATACACAGCTGGTGTGAGGAAATGATTGATTTCCACCAATTAACTTAAATAATAAGAGTTTAATGATGAAGCCTGGGACTCAAGTACTTACAATAGTAAGTTGCCACAAACAGTGTATCTCGAATATGAGAGCCCCTAGTGGTTTACCGGGGAAAAATATGAGTCAACTGGAGAATTTAATGTCAGGACAACTTGTTGGCCATGGTAGCTCAATGGCTAAGAGCGAATGGATGGAAACCAGGAGATTCGTGGTTCAAATCCCAGCCAGGGCATTGAATTTTTCAGTTTGACTCAAGCTATACTAAAAGTTAATTGTTGTTTCCCACTAGCCATATGGAGGACGATGTTAGGAAAATGCCATAGTCAGGACTTGAACCACAGATTTCTCAATCCAGAATTTTATAGTTTAGAATACATTTAAAATTTGCTTAAAATATGAGTAAATGTTATTTTTAAAAATTGTTATTTAAAAGATTCAAATCTTATTTACAGCAAGCTTTGCAATCCTATTTTCTGCATTTATTTACATAAATGAATACATAACATGCATACTTGTGGGAAAAGAGCTTGGCAACCCAGACGATAGTGCAAAGTTGGGGGCTGGCAAAGTGGGTCTGACTAGTGTAAGCCAGCTGAATCAACTCACAGAAAGAAGAGGGTTAGACTTGTGGCTGTTCTTTATAAATATGAAATCAATATAATTGACCTTTAAAATAAATGATAGATTTCCTAAGATGGAAATTTAGTTACAATGCTCTATTATCACCATATAATTTTATGGATCATTGTAGATAAATAAGAGATCTAGTGAATAGAAAAGATATTACATGCTAGGCTTTTATTGATAAAGCATACATACGAGGATCCTGTTGAAGTAACAGAGGTTGATCATCTTTGGAGAAGCAGTGAACTGTTACTGCTGGGGATGCTCCCAAATTCTGTACACCACTGTTGCCTCCATTGCCATTAGCACCATGTTTCCCAAGCGAGTCCAACGCCACCACCGTATTGGTGAAGCCACCTACAATAGCAGTATGTAGCAAGCAAGCCAAGCAAAGAGCGGCAATAGCAGCGAGCAGAAAGTTATATCTACTCACCTTGGAGTTAATAAGTCTCATACAAATTTACTAATAAAATATATGTGCCTTCAATAAAGGAATTCTACTTTTAATATCTATATAAGATAAAAGGTCTCTACCATTTCCTCTTTCATTATTACAATTTTTAAAAATAAGATTGTCAGCTGTAAATTTAAGACATCCCTATAAAAGGAAGCATCGTTAAAACAAAGGATGGGTGAGCTCTGGGCCCTATAAGTGACAATATCAACTCCAAACAAACATTCCTAAGAAAATGGCTTAATATCCCTTTTTTCACTTTTATCACAGTTTTAATTTTGAACCTTGTATTGTAATTTAGTTTTTAAAACATTTGAACCATTAACTGAAAGGCATTATAGCTGGGATAGTACACTAAAATAATTGAATTTTAAACAATTAAGCAATTCAATATTTGTGTAAACATCCATAAGCCTAAGACCAATTAAGCAATTTTAGCAACTTTCGTTTTCATCCAACTCTTCAACCGTCTGAGTGGCAAAAATGTTCATTCTACGTAGCTCTTGGAAACAGAATGTGTTTACAACACAATATAAAAGAAATATGCATTTCATGATATTCTAGACTGTTATAAATAAAAAAAATAACTGTAGTGATGGAAAGCATTATTTCACAGTTTAATAATAAACTGATTGAAAGTAGGTACTATCATTAACATGGAGAAAGAAGAAATTCAAGAAAGGGTAAATGATGGGAGTAATAGTACAAATATTTTTTTTGTTCCATTTATACCCCCGCCTTTAACTGCAATGGCCATATCGGCAGCACAAATATTATTAAACTATAGAGGTTACTGAGCTATGGAAATTGTTACAGGTATCAGAATCTGGACCAAACCCTTACAAGAAAAAAGGCTATCAAACACCTCATAATGGAATCTAATTACACTCTCAATATGCGAAAAAATCCATATTACAAAAAACAACAATCAAATTATGAACTTCAAACTTCTACTATCAGACCAACTCAGAAAGTTCATAATACTATTATCAGAGACCTCCAGCTCAATACAAGTTATTGGTAGGGAGCAAATATTCCCAAAACATATTCTGACATTACAATAGCATGTGAGGTAGGTACTGTAAACATAACCAATGTATTATTACTAGTCTTTTTGATTTATATGAACACCTGTCAGTCATATATTAATATTGTCTAGCATTGGAAATTAAGCAGATTCTTCTCAATTATTTAGTATGCAGTTCTGATTGTCTCTGAATATAGATGTGTATGAAGAGTGATCTCAAAAATCAATCAGCTGCTATTAATAATTCTTTAACTATTGAAAAACCCAGGTCTTTCTGGTGTAGATAGTGCTGTAAAATACCATCTAATTTTATTTCATAAATTAGAAGTATTCAAAAAGCCTTTTATATTTATTTTACTAATGTGTCCAGTTATTTTTAACTTTATTTGAGATTTATTGTGTTGCAGCCTGTATTTTTTTAATAATATTTTGCTTGGTGCATAACCTACATGTATGAGTGCATACACGCACCCATCTCTGGACCTGTCCTTGGTACACTATATGAAATGAGAGATGTGTGCTTTTGGAAATTTTTTTCATCTCCAATCTAGTAATTGGTATCACTCTTAGTGGAAATATATATACAAATGATTAATTAAAAATTATACAGTGACTTGACTGAGAACTCTGTACTTCACATAGGTACCATAAATTTTCTTTCAACGCATCTTGCCTCTACTTGAAGTCATTATCATGAAGTTGTCTTTTCAAATTAATGGAAATAATGGTTCATAATGTAAAAAGTTCTATTCTTAAATTCTATTTCTTAAAAAAAAAAAAAAAAAAAAAAAAAATGGCTGTAATATATGTTCAATGTTCAACAGTTTTATCAATAAATACTTTGCACTGCCGTACCGTACTTAGCAAATTAAAGCATAGGTATATGTGAAGCATTTATAACATACTGATTGAGATGAAGGATTAATGTAGAAAACAGTTTATACCACCTTAATTTACTGCTGTTGTAGGGTAAGGTAAAATTACTCTACACAAAAAATATGGGAATTCTAAAAGCTAAACAGGCAGGATCATGCTTTCAGAACAATATTAGCTTCACAAATCCATTGAGATTAATAAAAAATTGATTCACATTTTTAACATGTATTAATCATTACAAATTAATCTACTGCTAAAGTTAACATGCTAAAACTGCTTGGTTTAATTTAGATAAAATGGATTATATACCAATCCAGTAAAATAATTTTAAGTTTTCAATTGCTTTACAGTCCTAAAGTATTTTAAAATATTGTTTTGGTGTGAAATCAATTTTTGAAATTTGCCTGAAACCTTTATAATGAGTCAATTACTGGGTTTCTTATAAGAATGGTAAAATGCAGTAGGGAATCTATATTAGCATAATAAATGTGATAAAATAAACACTAGTATTTTTAAATCATGTTGTGCAATAATTATTATACATTTGAAATCTATATAAGCCTTTAGCCTCTTCATAGAGGACATAAGAATTAATAATGTCATGGAAGGAATAAGAAGAATATAGTGTAATACAAATTGCATGTGGTTTAAACCAAAAGAATATCTTGCTTAGCATAGCATTCAGCAGGAATCATAAAAAACTGTAGGTTGTGAAGTAATTTAAAATAGTTAAAAGTTATTTGTTATTATTACTATGATTTTATCCATTACAAAGGAACTGAAATAGCAACAATTTTAAAATTAAATTAAGAAGTATATCATTAGCCCTCTAGTGATGCTTTTAATATTACAAATTCTAACTTGGAAACTATATAGCTTAGTATAACTCTCAAGAAACACAATAACAAAATTTTAAGGTTTTAAGTTTTATTGAAGCATAGATGTTGATCACTGGAAAATTGGTCAACTGTTCAGGTGATTTGAAATATTACGAATTTATAGATAAACTATGCCTTGTTTCTTATATATTTATATTGGAAAAAACATGCTCTATTTTTGTAACCTGGTACAGCAGCAGTATGTCTAGGATGTTGGTAAAAAGACATTAGGTAACATTTTTTCCTGGTCTTGTCGATAAGTGTTTTGAGATGGAATACCTGAACTTATAGGTGTCAAAGTACTGAAGTTATTACAATGTGATATCTAATAATGTACAAAGGTGGTGTAAAATTATTATGATTAAAAATAAAGAGTGTGAGTTTTATTTTTTGTTGTTGTTAAATGGCAACACTTCTTTTTTCTGCACACAAGCCCTCAAGTTTCAGAACATACAAATACCCTTTCAAACCTCAGTTTAAATTTATTAGGACCTTTCTGTATGTGTACTGAGCAAAGGAAAATGCATCATTACTTCAAATTGAGTAGGTTTTGAATTAAACAATTCAGTAGGCTACTTCATTGTGTGGCTTTGGATTGAACAAATACAGACTAAGCTAATAAGGACAACAATGCTTATTTCATTGCAAAATCATCCTGAAAGTAATTATAGGTAGTCACTGCACAACTTACAGAAAGACAACAAATTGAAATACTAATGATGATCGAATATGGTGATAGGAGGAGGACCCAAGAAGAGATTTGTGTCTTGTTTAATGAAATGCATTTAGAATGAAGTATTACTCATTCTATGGTAGGCACAATTTTGAAAAAATTTAATGAAACTGAAAGTGTTAAAAATAAGGCAAATTCCAGAAGACCAAAACAAGTTACAGATGGTGATGTTTTAATTAACAGTGGAAGAAAACCCACATTTATCTACTCGCCAGCACATTATGGAAGGCAGGTGGTGAATTAGCTAGATCTTGAATTTCCAGGAAGATGGATTTGGCAGAAGAGGAATTATTGAATGGCCGCCAACATCTCCTGACCTGAACCCATAAGATTTTTTTCTTGTGTTGATATTTGAAGTGGAGGATTTAAAAGGACCGACCAAGAGATCTTGAAGAGTTAAAGCAAAGAACTGGGCAAGAAATGCAGCTGATCAGGCGAACAATGTTGCTGCAAACATTAACTAATTTCAAAGACAGACTTTGGCACTATTTGGCAGTAAATGAAGGCTATTTTTAGTACCTTTGAAGTGAATTCATCATGTGTTACAACACAGCACCACTAATTTTGTTATGAATGTGTGTTTTTTTTTAATTTAAATTTAATGTACTGTGATACATCTTAATGAATTTAAATTACAGTTCAAAAAAGTTACCTGTATGTTCCGAGACCTGAGAACTAAAAAAATGAAAAAAGAAAATGTTGCTATTAAAAAAAATGTTACCCCTATTCACAGTCATAGTAATATGAAAACATGTTGATATTGTCGCGAGTTGCCTTGGCAAGAGAGGGAGAGAGAAGCGGGGAGTGAGGGAGACAGATGGCGTTAGAACCATGCCTACGCCAACGCTCAGCGCTAATGACGTGCCGAGGAGAGATGGGGTGGGGAGAGAAGTAACCAGAAATTACTGGACCCCTTCTCCTGCAGCCTTAAAAGATGTTAACTGTTGGGAAACTTCTCCATACTGCAATTTGTGTATATAAGTGATGCATTGGATGAGTTAGTCAGTGTTTTTAAGACAAGGTGCTGAGTAGTGAGTGTGGAGTGGACCTGTGACACACAAACTGGTGGATTGTAATTGTGTGTGCTACGTAATTCTGTGAAATCAGCAAGTGTACCAAGTGTATTTCTATGGAAATAAAGAGCGTTTTGAATTTTGGCAATTTGGACTTTTAATTCTACGAACCCACAAAGTCACAATATCTTACAGTTTTTCTAAAAATATCACTTCACAAAACTATAACAACAAAGTTACAAGCATTGTTCCATGCTTTTTATGCACCGTGTATAAAGCCTAATGACGAATTAATGACGAATTAAGAGGTGTCTTGCATCATTAGTAATAGAAGAAACCTGGTTGTTAGATTTAAAATACTTTGTAATCTACAGAACCACAGGCTGAATACATGACTGCTGATACGGTATTGATGTACTAATAGAGGAAAACTAACTTAATAGTAAACTATATAAATTTATCATATTTTATTTTTAGTGCAAAATACAATAATATTCACAAGGGAGACAGAAACTGCCATAAAGAAATTTATCTGAAAATTACTTAATGATTACCCTGTTGGTCATTTTCAGTGTACTGATACTGGTACTTGAGATGTTCCTAAAAATGTGAACTACTTAACAAAATATGACATTTATTTAGAGTCCTGTATAAAATTTTAATAAATGATATAACCTAAACATTTTATCTTGTTGGCGATCCAAAAAGATACTTGTAGGGATCACTTAACTGCCATATACTTTATTATTTTAATCTACTTATATCAGATTAATTAAAAATAATCATCTTGGATTAATGATTCCCGCTGTACGTTTTTGACAACTATGGGATGCCATTTTAGTCTTAGAAGTCCAAATTTTGAATGGATTGGCTCACAGTCTATTCAAGCATTTGTTGACCCAAATGGAATTTTTGAATGTAAGGAAAAGGTCAGAAGGAATGAACGCTCTCTTTCCAACTTGGTAGGGGAGTAGTTTCCAATCATAACTGATGAACACTTGTTCCAATGGATCTGTGGCAAATGTAGACTTATTGCTGCAGAATAGTATACTACATTTCAAAAATCATGATCAGTACTAGTCAACTTGGGCACAATTTACTACAAACTCTAATTCTTAGGACTTGACTAATATACCAAGAAATATACCCAGTAGCTTGATATTCACAAGTATAGATTTTCTAGAGTGTTCTTCTATATGGCTGTCATACAAACATTTAATTGCTGCCAAATTGTGCTGTGCTCTACTGGAGAATCAAACACTTCTAAAAGGAATTTATGAGACTTTCATTGTGTACGTTACCATTTAGTTCAATTTTATTGAAATATCTAAGATCCTAGAATTGCTGCAATGTATGGCTATAATTCTTTAAGTTCCTATTATATATTTATACTGTTGTGAAGCTGTTATCTATGATAGCACAGCTTGTGTATACAAAGAGCCGGCAAATAAAGATAGCTGCGATAAAGGACTTGCCTGCATAGATTAAGTTACGCTTCTGGAAGGTGATAGAACGTTCAAGGTCTTGTTTATTCCAGAAATATCTCGTGATTGTTACAGAACAGTCTCGAACTTATCAATAAAGTATTTAAGAAGGCGACGACTCGCCAAGAGGGGATTGTGAGTAGTAGTAAACAGCTTTAGAGTGTTGTTGTAAGGAGAGCTGATTGTTATTGTCATTGACCTTGGAAGATTGTGTTGTATATGTGATGTAATATTGTTACGTGAGAATTTAACAGTGTATTTCTACGGAAATAAAGAACATTTAGAATTTCGGCAAATTGGACTTTTAATTCTACGAACCCACAAAGTCACCATATTATTATTTTCATTAACTTTATTTTTGTGATTTTTTTTAAGGAACTATGTAAAATAAAAAGTTTTTAATGTCACATTCATATGACATTCTCAAATTATATGATATATTTTTGTATAGTTTTTATGGTTAATCTATGAAAGTGTATTTTACATGTTTGTGAAAATGTTTCTGCACTTGCAGAAGTAGTCTTATGACATAAATGTTTAATTACAGATGTGATGGAAGTAAATCCAACTCAGTTGGAAGCTAGTAAGATGTTTGAAAACCAGTCTGTATATATTGGCCTTGAAATTCCTACTCTTTCCATGACACTGTTAGAGGCAACTGAGAGGAGAGAGTACTTCAAAGTATCACACAGTGTTGAAAAATTCAAAACAATCATATAGATTCCTAAAAATAGCTGATGCCACAGTAAAAGTTATTTTAGATAAATTGTGCATTTTAAAGGACTGAACTTTTTTGTGCAGTTTATTTTTATCTATTGCTTATGTTTCACCCATTATATACAATTTCTTCCAAATGCACTTATAATGCACTTCTGTTGTGTTTCACTTTTATACTCAGTGAAATTAACAAAATCAGCAATTTTCACCTCATATTCTTTAAAGCTACTCCGTTTTCTTTCAGCCTGCTAGCAAAGTTAGTAATACAGTATTAAAACAAATATTTTTAATTTCTCTGTTAAAGAATAGTAAGCAGAAAAAGTATTGCACTTCACCAAGTTGCTGATACAAAGATACTACTCAAAATACATATTCTGAAGCTTCGTGAATCATCCGCCAGAAAAAAAAGCATTTTTAGAAAATCATGTGTATATGTTGAAATTAACGTCCTCCAACGTTAAATCTTATCAAATGATGAATGAAATCGGTGAAATTATACTCAAATGATCCCAGGGACTAAAGACCTTAGAGTTACCTGACATTCATCTTTCATGATAAGGGAAAACCACAGAAGAAACTTATCCAGATATCTCACCCTGACCAAGATTTGAACTTGGGTCTCTTGAACATCAGGCAGATGGTCTACCACTTAAGCTACAGAGGTGGGCTCATCTGTGTGTGTGTGTGTGTGTGTGTGTGTGTGTGTGTGTGTGTGTGTGTGTGTGTGTGTGTGTGTGTGTGTGTGTGTGTGTGTGTGTGTGTGTGTGTGTGTGTGTGTGTGTGTGTGTGTGTGTGTGTGTGTGTGTGTGTGTGTGTGTGTGTGTGTGTGTGTGTGTGTGTGTGTGTGTGTGTGTGTGTGTGTGTGTGTGTGTGTGTGTGTGTGTGTGTGTGTGTGTGTGTGTGTGTGTGTGTGTGTGTGTGTGTGTGTGTGTGTGTGTGTGTGTGTGTGTGTGTGTGTGTGTGTGTGTGTGTGTGTGTGTGTGTGTGTGTGTGTGTGTGTGTGTGTGTGTGTGTGTGTGTGTGTGTGTGTGTGTGTGTGTGTGTGTGTGTGTGTGTGTGTGTGTGTGTGTGTGTGTGTGTGTGTGTGTGTGTGTGTGTGTGTGTGTGTGTGTGTGTGTGTGTGTGTGTGTGTGTGTGTGTGTGTGTGTGTGTGTGTGTGTGTGTGTGTGTGTGTGTGTGTGTGTGTGTGTGTGTGTGTGTGTGTGTGTGTGTGTGTGTGTGTGTGTGTGTGTGTGTGTGTGTGTGTGTGTGTGTGTGTGTGTGTGTGTGTGTGTGTGTGTGTGTGTGTGTGTGTGTGTGTGTGTGTGTGTGTGTGTGTGTGTGTGTGTGTGTGTGTGTGTGTGTGTGTGTGTGTGTGTGTGTGTGTGTGTGTGTGTGTGTGTGTGTGTGTGTGTGTGTGTGTGTGTGTGTGTGTGTGTGTGTGTGTGTGTGTGTGTGTGTGTGTGTGTGTGTGTGTGTGTGTGTGTGTGTGTGTGTGTGTGTGTGTGTGTGTGTGTGTGTGTGTGTGTGTGTGTGTGTGTGTGTGTGTGTGTGTGTGTGTGTGTGTGTGTGTGTGTGTGTGTGTGTGTGTGTGTGTGTGTGTGTGTGTGTGTGTGTGTGTGTGTGTGTGTGTGTGTGTGTGTGTGTGTGTGTGTGTGTGTGTGTGTGTGTGTGTGTGTGTGTGTGTGTGTGTGTGTGTGTGTGTGTGTGTGTGTGTGTGTGTGTGTGTGTGTGTGTGTGTGTGTGTGTGTGTGTGTGTGTGTGTGTGTGTGTGTGTGTGTGTGTGTGTGTGTGTGTGTGTGTGTGTGTGTGTGTGTGTGTGTGTGTGTGTGTGTGTGTGTGTGTGTGTGTGTGTGTGTGTGTGTGTGTGTGTGTGTGTGTGTGTGTGTGTGTGTGTGTGTGTGTGTGTGTGTGTGTGTGTGTGTGTGTGTGTGTGTGTGTGTGTGTGTGTGTGTGTGTGTGTGTGTGTGTGTGTGTGTGTGTGTGTGTGTGTGTGTGTGTGTGTGTGTGTGTGTGTGTGTGTGTGTGTGTGTGTGTGTGTGTGTGTGTGTGTGTGTGTGTGTGTGTGTGTGTGTGTGTGTGTGTGTGTGTGTGTGTGTGTGTGTGTGTGTGTGTGTGTGTGTGTGTGTGTGTGTGTGTGTGTGTGTGTGTGTGTGTGTGTGTGTGTGTGTGTGTGTGTGTGTGTGTGTGTGTGTGTGTGTGTGTGTGTGTGTGTGTGTGTGTGTGTGTGTGTGTGTGTGTGTGTGTGTGTGTGTGTGTGTGTGTGTGTGTGTGTGTGTGTGTGTGTGTGTGTGTGTGTGTGTGTGTGTGTGTGTGTGTGTGTGTGTGTGTGTGTGTGTGTGTGTGTGTGTGTGTGTGTGTGTGTGTGTGTGTGTGTGTGTGTGTGTGTGTGTGTGTGTGTGTGTGTGTGTGTGTGTGTGTGTGTGTGTGTGTGTGTGTGTGTGTGTGTGTGTGTGTGTGTGTGTGTGTGTGTGTGTGTGTGTGTGTGTGTGTGTGTGTGTGTGTGTGTGTGTGTGTGTGTGTGTGTGTGTGTGTGTGTGTGTGTGTGTGTGTGTGTGTGTGTGTGTGTGTGTGTGTGTGTGTGTGTGTGTGTGTGTGTGTGTGTGTGTGTGTGTGTGTGTGTGTGTGTGTGTGTGTGTGTGTGTGTGTGTGTGTGTGTGTGTGTGTGTGTGTGTGTGTGTGTGTGTGTGTGTGTGTGTGTGTGTGTGTGTGTGTGTGTGTGTGTGTGTGTGTGTGTGTGTGTGTGTGTGTGTGTGTGTGTGTGTGTGTGTGTGTGTGTGTGTGTGTGTGTGTGTGTGTGTGTGTGTGTGTGTGTGTGTGTGTGTGTGTGTGTGTGTGTGTGTGTGTGTGTGTGTGTGTGTGTGTGTGTGTGTGTGTGTGTGTGTGTGTGTGTGTGTGTGTGTGTGTGTGTGTGTGTGTGTGTGTGTGTGTGTGTGTGTGTGTGTGTGTGTGTGTGTGTGTGTGTGTGTGTGTGTGTGTGTGTGTGTGTGTGTGTGTGTGTGTGTGTGTGTGTGTGTGTGTGTGTGTGTGTGTGTGTGTGTGTGTGTGTGTGTGTGTGTGTGTGTGTGTGTGTGTGTGTGTGTGTGTGTGTGTGTGTGTGTGTGTGTGTGTGTGTGTGTGTGTGTGTGTGTGTGTGTGTGTGTGTGTGTGTGTGTGTGTGTGTGTGTGTGTGTGTGTGTGTGTGTGTGTGTGTGTGTGTGTGTGTGTGTGTGTGTGTGTGTGTGTGTGTGTGTGTGTGTGTGTGTGTGTGTGTGTGTGTGTGTGTGTGTGTGTGTGTGTGTGTGTGTGTGTGTGTGTGTGTGTGTGTGTGTGTGTGTGTGTGTGTGTGTGTGTGTGTGTGTGTGTGTGTGTGTGTGTGTGTGTGTGTGTGTGTGTGTGTGTGTGTGTGTGTGTGTGTGTGTGTGTGTGTGTGTGTGTGTGTGTGTGTGTGTGTGTGTGTGTGTGTGTGTGTGTGTGTGTGTGTGTGTGTGTGTGTGTGTGTGTGTGTGTGTGTGTGTGTGTGTGTGTGTGTGTGTGTGTGTGTGTGTGTGTGTGTGTGTGTGTGTGTGTGTGTGTGTGTCTTTAGCAACTTTCAAGCATGAGATACAAAGATATTCAAGAAAACCTCTTTACTCTAAATTACCATTTACATGAAAAACTCTTTACCATTTTCAATTTTCACAAACATATCTAATGATTTTCATTATAGATCTGCTTAAGATATTTTCATGAAAATAATGTATCTATCTTGAGTAATCTGCGAATACCCTGTGAAGTCCTGTTCATTTTGATTGCCTTTGTATAATAGGTAAACCATTGGAGTTAGAGAAAATCTTACTATGTAGAAGAATGTGTATCTCCTTAAAACACACAGTTTATGTCAAATAAAGCTTTTTGTGCAATTAACCCTTTTTAAGACATACTTTCCTGTTTGTTTTCATTTTCAAATACTTACTCTGTGTTTTATCTCATGCTCATATAAAGAATATGGAATTTCAAAGACATCTATAGTG
Source organism: Mantis religiosa (assembly GCA_030765055.1). NCBI lineage: Eukaryota > Metazoa > Arthropoda > Insecta > Mantodea > Mantidae > Mantis > Mantis religiosa. The sequence goes on from CM060959.1 coordinate 108,568,687, forward strand.
GTCAGCATTTTAAATGTCTGACTACTTGCTTCTTATACCTTCCATAAAATTAGAAGTGAAAGTTTATTTCTAGTAACAAGAAGTAGATAGAACACATTTTTAAGAATATTTTGTAAAAGAATAAGTAGAAAAGATCATGCAAATACAACACATCAGTTTTGTTTAGTTTAGTGCATTGAAAATTAGCATGTTCAAATAGCTATTTCTTTGTTTCTTCTTCTTATTTTTGTGGTGCCAGCCTCTTTGCCTCTTGGCTAAAGACTGCATGTAAATATGCCCTGATTACACAAGTTTTGCCATATGCCATTGGAATCTTTATAAAAAGTGCTCCATTAGATTGCAGACCTCATACACTGAATGCTTTATGTGAGGGTAATGGAATATGTAAAGTTACTGTAAAGGGGAACTTCTATAACCTTGGTTAAAGTCATTCATTTACAATTGTGTCTTCAGAAGCAGTCTGAGAATGATTCATATATAATTTTAATTTATAATTAAGTATACGAGGGGTAGTTAAAAAGTTTTAATTATTATCTTCAAAAAATGAAGCTGTGACTATGAAACTTGGTGATGCTATTAGTCCTTCTCTAGATATTCGCTCTTCAATGATACACATTTATCCCAACGATGCATGACTTGATGGAGCACTTGGTTGTAGAAGTCAGTATTTTGGCTGTTCAGAAAACATTACACTTCATAAATCACCTTGTCATTCTGGAAATGCCTGCCATGCAATTGTTTCTTCATCCGAGGAAAGAGGAAGAAAACATTAGGTGCTACATCAGGGGAATATGGGCAGGGATCAGGGACATTGTAGCGAAGCAGAAGGACTCCCTTGGACAGCTTCCCGCATTACTTCGTCCTTATAGCCTCCCATATATCAGGAGATTTTGGAAGTATGCTCCGGTGATGGTTCGCTCCACATCTTTTGAAATTCCCAGTTCATCACACAGAGATGGTCCACCACTTTGTTCTTTGTCATCCAGACTTGTTTGACCACACTGAAAGCTTCTGTGCCACCTGACCGCTGTGTCATATGAAGGTTCATTATTGCTGTACACTTCCCTAAATCAGCATAGATTGTTGCAGCATCTTTACCTTCAAATACAGGAAGCATATTACCACATGACACTCCACTTTATCAATGGGCTGTGCCATTTTTTGATGTGGTGCAGGGATTTAAATGCATACCAGGACCTCAGACATGTACCAACAAACAAACTTCACTTTTTCGAGGTGATAATTAAAACTTTATGACTACCACTCGTATATAAATACTGATCATGTAAGATATCTTAACTTAAAGATAACACGAATGAAAACTGAGAAGTTGCTGGAAAAAGATTTTCATTTTAGCAAAAGTTAATTTGCAGCTATATTATTTATTCCCTGTATTTTCTGTTCTCAGTAACCAAGTGCTTTCAAGTATCAGTGAGGTGATGAACTGCTGTTGTCATGTTTATAAGAAAAGAGGCACATGAGAGTGAATGGTACATTAATTGAAATGCTGTGTACTAAATATAAATAGATTTTTCATATTTTTGACTTCTCCCTCACATGTCCTCAATTATCAATGTCCTATTCAGAAATGCATGCTAATTAATTAATTACATTCAAACCCAGTCCACGGTAGTTCAAAAATAAAATAAACCCTAAGGACATTTCTTCCAATATAGAAATACTTGGGAATAATGTTTGTTTTGTATCTTTTTAATTTCGAAACCATACTAATTATGAATGATATCCTTAAAATGAATTTTCCTCTTTTGTGCTACTATTATAATAGTTTACAAACCACTTTTTTTATGAAATTAACTTTGGCAATTAATTTTACTAATTCTGAATTAATGTTTACTGTTCCTGTAAATGAATGTAATTCTTATACTATCGGTTCTAAAGAGATTGAAGCTTTCACTAATGGTTTTTGGACCAAAGTAATAATCACTAACAAGTAAGATTAGCTAATGTGATTAAAAGAATTTAAAAACCTAGTACTTTAAAAGCAGAATGAAATGCATGAGGCACAGGTGTTTTAAAAGCTGATATATTTGAGAGCAAGTGAAATGACAGGTGAAAGTGAATGGAAAGTAGTGCTGTGCAAGGATAGTCACTAATTGCCAGGATCAGGTCCATCCTTACCATTCCTACTATCAGACCTGTGAAGTCTCTGGCTCATGGTGGCTGCTGATGTGGACTTGTGCAAGCTGCGAAGATCTGTGAAGCTGCGTTTCAACTGCGAGAGCATGCCTGTGTATGGTAGCGACATATATGGATCATCAGCTGCTACTATTATCCTGTGCCCCACTCCCCACCAGCATCAGGGTTCCAGGATATTGGCATTTGCTAACGTTGTACTTATAATCTTATAATAACCATATAATATTTTGGCAATCTATACCTACTTGTTGAATCCTATTAGATTTGTATTGTTAATTATTGTATTTAGTCCTATTTATTTATTTCACGAAATACTGTTTTCCAATTTCATTAATACTACTGGATGACCTTAAAGAACAATCATATTTTACATAAAAAATGGGTCATTGAAGAGGAATATTCAGCTGTGTCATATCCTGGTGAAGAATTTATATGAACTTGTTACATGAAGGGGTACAGCATAAGCAAACTAAAACAAATGTTCTAGTAGCAGAGAGCAATATCCGATAGTGGTGCTAACCTGTATATTCTGTGATCCATTATTAATACGACTGTAGTAATGGACACATCAGCTATGGTCAGATGCATGTAATGAATATGATGTATTATTGGAATGCAAACATAGATTTACCTCCAAAAGTGAACATCACATGTCCATCTAATAAAAAAAACCTTATTTTTTGAAAATAATTAATCTTTTAGTATTGTTGTTTTGCACTTAAAACACTTACTGCTCCAGCAATTGCCATAAGATTGAGGAAGGGAGCACTGAGCCCTCAAAAAAGTATCTTTTTTAAAAGTGAGTGACAAAGTGTCATTAAACACATTATTATACTATTTAGAAATGTTTTAAATACATTAAAACAACTTTTATTTACAACTTTTAACAAAGAAACTTAAGCAGTTGGCATCGGGTTGAGGAAGGTGGTAATTGAGATCTCAAAACATTCTCTGCTTTTCAAAAAGTTAAGTTATATAATGTCAGTAAACCAAATATTACAATATCTAATATACTTATACTTTAATTGTGATGGACTAATTCTTGCTTTCATTCTTCCTCAGATGAAGGGTTTCTCCAGCTGCTGTGGCTGGTTACAGTTGCTTGCAGCCTTCTCTCCGGTGATGGAACAATGAATATCTACCAATATGTCATTAAGTGGGATTCCAAAATTTAAAATATCTTCTTTGTGTTTCCATGTTAAAAGTACTTTTCTACAATGTGAGTTCATTTTGAATTTGGGTCCATTGCTGACTTGTTATCTTGCTTTCATTAATATTTCTGAAGTGATATTTGACCATGATTTTTAGATCTTTTTGCGCTAAATAAATCTTTTCACAACCCATATAGTTAATTTGATATATTCTAGGTTTTACTAATGGTTGAATATCAACTTGCTTTTAAGTTTGTCATATTTCTTATGAAATATTTGTTTATGAAAGGTATTTAACTTTTTGAAGATTCTTTTACATATTCTAAATATTTTTGAGGATAAATGGGCTGCTACTATCACTTTCTGCCTTGAGGATACTTATTTCTTTTATGGTTTTCTTTTGCTTTGCTTTACTTACGATCTTGTGTAAAAGACATTTGTTATATTCAGCTTGGTTATGGATACATGAACTACTATGCGAGTAAAGCTGCTTGTTATTCCATACCACTGGCTTACTGGGTTGTAAGTGTTATTTTTAATAGTTTTCAGACCAGGCTTACCTCCTATAAATTTTAAAATTTGTATTCTTGTAATTTCTGTTGGTTTTCAGATCCAAGAAACAGAGTTGTCCATTGTTTTATTTTTTTTACTATGAATTACTTTTACCTTTTTGTTCATGTAGATTAAGCAGATTGGTGTTATCTTCTGAATGTCTGGTTCATGCTGTTGCAAAGATACAATCAACATAGGTGTACCAAATAATGAAAATCCAAGGAAACACTTTCATGTATGTACCAAACGAACAAGAATGGATGTCTATAGAGGGACCTGGTTTATGCCTGTGGTATTTCCCAGTAGTAATTATCATTGGAAATGAAAAAAGTTTTGCTCAGTATATTAATTTGTTAGTGAAATGTGTATACTCTTCTGTTTCTACTGATTTCATCTCTACCATATTTTACTATTTTATCAGTAATTCTTGTAGTTTCTGTATTGGTATACTTGGAAATAAGATCACAATGTTAATGAAACCAACCTATCACTTTTGTCTATTTTTCTACTAATTCTATGGAATTTTCCAAACAAAGAATTATATCCATCATAATTAAGTGCAAATGATATACGACTTGTATAGTATTACAATCAAGTCTATAATATAAAAGTTTAATCTACACATTATACTACCAAGTTTCTGTAAACATGAATTAAAGTTAAGAAAAATGTTGTATATGAGCAAAAAGCTGCACATCATAAGGAATGTTCTTCAAAATTATTTATGTAAATTTGTAATAATGAATGCCACATTAACAAGTATAAACATTAATTTATTAACTCACTCAGTTAGAGATCCTAAATTTATTAACTCACTCAGTTAGAGATCCTAATTAAAATAAGAACAGAAATGCATTCAATTAAAAATTTCAGATTGTGAAAATTAATATTCTCTTATTACAAATGACTACCTCACTGAATTTGCAATTAAGGATAATAACTTTAAAAATTGAAATGATATTATATTTTTGTTCCACCTGTTTCAATTTTAACTATGGAGCTGTGAATGACAGCATAATATCTTTGGTTGTAAAAAATATAAGTTTTAGTCGTTAAACTTTCAGTTAAATACTTATTGAATCAAATTTTATTAAAACTTAAAACTTCACTCATGTCAAATATTAAAAACAGGAAGATTTTTGGCACCATCTCAGCCCCCTTCTCAGCTGATCCCAATTAGCTGATCACCAATCAGCTGGGTTAGACCCGAAAACATTCCTGTTTTTAACAGTTGATGGGAATGAAGTTTTACGTTTTAATAAAATAAGATTCAATGTCATTTAATATGAAATTAGCTTTACTTTTAATAATGCTTTTAATTATAACAAATTTAGGCTTTATGGGTATTGGGTAATACCCATGAGGGTATTAAGGATATGAGTGCACAGATTTTATGAGCTGGGAGAGCCAGATAGGACAAATAATATAGTCCCATAACAATTTCGAATATCTTGAAAAATAAAGGAGATAATTGAATATTACTGAATACATTATCTGGATTGTCTGGCAACATAGATTTCAGAATAAAATGTTTTTATTTTGGTTTGTGGTCTGGCACGCGTTCATACCTGCGATGGGTGAAGGTCCAAACAAGATCAGTGCTTGATAACTACTTCACCACATGCCTGTGTGTTTATCAGCTGCTGCTAGTAATGACGGGTGGGGTGGTTTTCTTTGTTGCAACATCAACATGTCTTTGATGGATAGAGTCAACATGAAAAATTCAATGCCATGGCCGGGATTTGAACACGTGATTAATTTCCATCGATTAACTAAAATTAACATGTCTATTTATTAGATGTCAAAGCATGGAGACATATCATAAGGAATGTGAATCAACAGAGATGTTTATGCAAGCCTATCACACATATAAGATGAAACAATGTATGTACACTCTGTTTAGAAGCAATCATGACTTCTGGACAGCAACATGTCATAAATCAGTAGCTGAGTCACTGAAGGTCAATATGCCTCAACACTGTCATATAATACAGTAGATGCTCAAAATGTGCTCCATTGGATTCTTTGCTGTGACTCTTCGGTTTGGAATTTCCCTATTGGGAAGCTTATCCAAAGTGTTTCCCTTTATGAGAGTTGCAGTCGGCTTTGCCATAAGCACGAACCATACTGCTGATTTGTAAAGACTGCCATAGTACTGAATGCATAAGATGCATGTGAAACACTAACAGAACCTGCTGTTGTGCCAAGTGTTACAGCAGATAGGTTTACTGTTTGCATTTCTTCCATTCTAAATGAATGCCAATGTTGTGGGGTTGCCAAGTGTAAGCCTGGGACTTTATTGCAATAGACACGCAGTAATCTGGTCCTTTCATATCATTGTGTGCTACAAATGAATCATTTTAGCAACATATGGGAAAAAAATAAATGTTTGCAGAATTCAACATTTACAAGTTTATAAAAGTAGTAAAAGGTAATACAACATTTGTGATGACTGTAATTTCTCAGGAATGATGAGAAAGAATAAGTCATTCATCTCCTTTTTGAAAACGTAATGAAGCCAGTTCAAAGTTAATAAGAATTTTATTTATCACATTAAAAACTCTTAAGAATAAAGTAAACTGATGATCACATTTTTAAATTATGTGATAAATGTATCTTATGTTAACTCAGGCAATGATATTGTTATGAATTTTGTCATCAAGATCTGCTTGTGCACATATGCCTGTGTATTTTTTTAGTAGTGTTTAATACTTGTTCTTACTATTGTACATAGTGGACATTGAAAGGAACAATGGCATATCTGGGAAAGGAATTTTGGCAAGAAACTGCTCTTAATAACTTAAGTTTAAGATATCTGCCCAGAATTTCCCATTTATGAGAATTGAGCAGAATCTGAAGAAAACTCAGTCAAGAAGGATGGTTCTGGCAGGAAACACAAATCTCCTAAATGCAAGCTTCATGCATTACCAGAGCCATCTCATGTGTCTGTGAAAGTGGATTTTATTACTGTTTGTTCCTTTGTTTCATAAGAATGCCAACATGTTCATTTAATTTTACTTTTTATATTTATTAAGGCTTTGATAGTTATTTCATATTTTAATCTTTGGCAAAACTAATTGAACATGTAAAATGAAGATAAAGGTGAATGAGTCCTAGGGGTAAATATCCTCATGTTTCTCCAAAAGATGCATAATGTTTTGTAGAATATATAGATACTAATTATTAGTGAAACCCATTTAAATTTGCTAATTGTGTACTTTCCTTATTTTAAAAGCATGACAATGCATTACATGTGGTATGCTGGAACCCTGAGCAAGGTGAACAGTGCAACATCATTTACAACTTTCATGAGGCATACCACTCCAGGACTTGCTTTCCTTTTAATACTCCACTTTCCACTGAATTAAGCCCATAATTTTTATTTTAAACATAGTCCCTTATAACTCCTAGAAACCTGTTACATGGTAGCAAATAAATACAGCAATCTTATAGCAACCCCAGTTTTAATGGCTCCCTTTTTGGTATTGCAAGGCAGGAAAAAGAACAGCATTTGCACATCACACTATTCTATTATTAAACAATATTAAACCATATACACAGTGAATATTATTAAACAATAACAAAACAATATATATTAAGCTCTCTAGAACATTTTGCATACCAAAAAGTAAAACTGAGAAATCATAGATTGTCTCTTTAAGTATGATGTGTAGAATATAACTGTGACCTTGTGCATTGAGAGCATTAGTTGTAGATTTGAAATCTGTTTTCTGTTTCTGTATTCACAATAACTACTGGAATCATATGTGTTGACTATACTCACTTAGTGTCTAATTTCAATGACCACTCTAGCAGTTTAGTTATGCTCATATAACTTATCATTATTTCTATTCATTACAGAGAATAATAAGATTTCTGTTAAGGCTAGTGTATCCAAATGATACTGTATTTAAGAAAAAAATGAAAGAACAACAAATATAGTGTAAGTTTGGAATTTATAGTTACCTAAATATCTGGACTATCTTATAGATTTCTGCATATATATGTATATGAAAAAAAAAAATTAAAAATCCCACTTTTTTAAATATATCAGTGCCTAGTGAACAGGTACCAGTTTTAATTGACTATTTCTGTTGTTTTGTTTCTTGTTTCTGTTGATATGCCTTATGAAAGTTGTGTGGAGCAAGATCTAGAGCACACTCTACCAAAATGTTTCCTACCATAAAGTATGTTTTATTTTTCAGTAAAACTCTATCACAACATTATCTCAAGCGAAATGCAGTGTATAATTTCTATTGAATTCTAAAAGTGCATTGCATAAAATAAATACTCCCATTCCTTCAAGTGTAAATAACTGAATATGAAACATACTTGAAAATAATATTAAAGCTAAAAGTAAAGAGAAAATATGTACTCTAATAAATATCAGCCAAGCAGAAACCTTTCCTTTCAGACTCTTTTAAATGCATCACATAAATCTAAAATAATTTAAAATTGGTAAAAGAGTTCATGATCATGAAATGCTTATAAGTGCACAAAATATGACCATACCCCTTGCAGTGTTATCATACTTAAAAAAAAGGGAACCTTGTTCCATGCATGTAATATATGCAATACAGATTTGCCATCATAATGTAATACGTGCAAGCAGAGGGCAAACAATAATTAAACTAAATATATGTATATTAAACTTTTGCAACAACTGGTAATGCCAAATGGTTCTACTGAGTTAGAAAATCTTTAAAGTAACAAAATTAAGTAATGGTGCTTTCAAATTGTTTTTAATTTGAGAGAAAATAAATTTTACTTACTCTATTGAGAACAATAATAGGATTGTGGCATCACTGCACAGTATTCTTCATGTACTATGTCTAGTATTTACCTTACTTTTATGCTATGTTTATTACAGTGTACTCTTGTACTCCATTATCTCAAAAAATGATTATAACATCAGTCATATATTCAGATTGTTTCATAAATAAGTAATTATTTTCAATATCACATATATCTACTTTTCAACACCATATTGCCTACATCATAAAGACTGCTTGACTGAACTTATTAATTATAAATCTGTGATTAATGACAAAAAAGACACACTTGGGCAAGCAACATACACATAAGTGGGCTGCAAGTATTAATTTTCAAGATTTAATAAAATGTGGAAATGATCAATATATGCACAACATATGAATACAACATTATGAGCAAAAATTTATAATTTCAAAACCAGAAGCTTTCATTCTTGAAAATTTTATTTTAAACTTACATTGTAAACTTAATTGGATAGCAAAATATATAGTTAGTTACTAACACTCCCCACATGGCAACCTTGGCCTTCGGGGTAACCTCACCCCACCAAGTGATGACCGGACCCATTTCTCAGGTGGAGGCACCCAGAGGGCGGTGTCCATTACCTCCGATGATAAGGTGATAGTGAAGATGGCGGTGAGGTGAGAGGACCTACAGCTTTTACCGTGGACTCCGAACCACGTTGGGCATAGGGGATACTTCACGTGTGCTAGACAGAGGTGAAGGCGTGGATAGGGCTGACTTAAAATCGCCAACCCCAGAGCCGGGAATCGAACTCGGGACCCTTAGAACGGGAGCCGCGAACGAAACCACCGCGCTACCCCGGTGCCCTAGCAAAATATATAGAAGTACACAAATATAACTATTTGCAACAAAAACTTCACTTATCTTATGAAAATGATGTAAATTTTCTTAAGATAAGTGAAGTTTTTGTTGCAAATAGTTATATTACTGTAGTATTTGTTGCTTCTCTGTAGCAAGCTTCTTTTTTACGTAATATATAGCAGTGTTTCTGCCATTCCACAGCTGAGAGTAATTCTAAGATAGCAGTTGCCTATGTGAAAGAAAACTATTTATTACTGAGGAGCAGGTATATAAAAAGGAGGATGTATGTTTCCAAATCACTAATTAGTAGTAGTATGTTCATTAGTAGTGATCTATAGCTTGTAAATACTAATCACATGAAGCTCATTATGTAATATCTTCTGGTAGCAGTGGTAGAAATTCTCATTTTATTAATGTATATTTATCCTTGTAAATTATTATTTGTTTGGCATGTTCAGTATTAACAGGCCTTTGTGGCTGCTAGTGAAATCACTGAATGTAATCAATCAATCAATCAATCAATCAATCAATCAATCAATCAATCAATCAATCAATCAATCAATCAATCAATCAATCAATCAATCAATCAATCAATCAATCAATCAATCAATCAATCAATCAATCAATCAATCAATCAATCAATCAATCAATCAATCAATCAATCAATCAATCAATCAATCAATCAATCAAATTAGCCACATGCTTGAGAGAAATACAAAGGCAACAGGATGTCAAAATATAGCCAATAAATTGCTTGTTCCGCCTTCCAAGTTTCTTTAATGATCTCAGTTAAGTTCTGCCCATGTATCCACTTCCTGTGGTATTATATTTCCATTCTTGTTTTATTTGTATTGCATATAATATTTATTCTACATGTTTCTGTCAATGTCATTTGTTATCCTTTAATCCATGCTTCATGTTAAAATATTAGTTTTTGTGCAATCCAATGCTGTTCATGTTTCAACTTCTCTGTTATAAAAGAGCCTGCACCTTACTTTTTTGTTTTAATTAATGTGCAGAGTTCACTTTGATGGAACAACACAGAGCAACTATAAGATTTTTAATATTTTAATTCTGCTCCTTCTACATATATTTTTTTTTAAAAAATCTTATAAGCAATATATGTTAAAATATGACTCACTTAGAATTTAATTTATATCCTTGTTCACTCTGTATACTTTCTAAATAAATAATAATTTAAAATTAATCTGTAATCTCTTTCTTTCATCTGACTTTTCTGCATTATATACATACATATATATTTATCTATGTAATATTTTCTCCTTTATATTGAATTACCTATTATAGGCAAACATGCAGGTACTAAATTCTGTGTAAATGATTGTTCTATTTATTTCAAACTTTTGGAGACATTTATATAGTCAGAAGTATAAATAGCTAATGTCTGTTTATATAATTAGGGAGTACATACTTCTCAAATTTAAATCTAAAGGCATACTTAATAGATATGTCATAAGTTTGCTACCTTAGAATTATATCCGATGTGAAATGAAACTGTTATCATTTTATTATTATATATCACTTCTCTTAAGCAATTAATTTAATCACTTATCTCCACTCCATAAGTTTGAATATAAAGTGATTCCAGCTTTTTAAACTTTTGTTTTAGAAGTAAACAAGAAGAAAACTCAAGTTTTGGATTGTGCAATCATTTTCTTGGTTTTCCCTGTACAGTTTTATAACTGTTTCTTTAAAAAAACAAAGGAAAACTATTATTGAAGAGGCAGTTAAAGAAAACCAGTGCACCAATTATTTACCTACATGCAACATTAAAGAAAAGAAAATTTGAAAGTCCATAGATGACTTTTATTATGCAAGATGAATTTGACAAACCTGAAAAATATTTCAGCCCATGTCAAGGAAATTAATTAACAATGTCAAGCAAAGAGATAAATTGTAAAATTTGGTTTACCTGTAATGGAATTAAGGGCACCTCCTGCTTTTTGATGTGCTGATTTGTCTTCATCTCCAAAATCAAGATTAAGTGGAGTCACGTCACGTCCTGCCTTCTCTGTAGAGAATTCCAGGATCCCATGTCCAGACTTCTCACTGCAAATAGATGACAACACAATTAATAATACACAATATCTTAAATAAATTCCCAACTATATGCATGTTGCATAAGAACATTATATTTGAAAACCTTCTGCATTCAAGCTATACTTAAGACCTGAAACTTTCCTGGCGATGAATACGCTCACTTTCTTCTCGGGCAGCCAGCCAGGTGAAAAGATGATTAGATATCAACGTTTCGGGAGTGTGAATCTCTCCCATCATCAGGATATTTATAAAATGTTATAACCACAATAAAAAATCTTTGATTTAAGAAGCAAAGATCAATACAGCTTGATAATCAATTTAAGTAGTTACGTTTCTTTGACACAGTTTTCTATACTCATGCCATCACCTGACCTGGCATTTAATTTACTGAAAACAGTCTTTTGTTCAGTAATACGAATTTTGACAGTGTTTTGTCTTAGGTTATAGTTTTGTTATATCCAGTGTTTCATTTGTGATTATAACATTTTATAAATATCCTGATAAGAGATGCACACTCCCGAAACGTTGATATCTAATCATCTTTTCACCTGGCTGGCTGCCGAGAGGAAAGTGAGTGAAGTTATACTTGTTTTGAATTTTGCTATCATGCATTAAATACAGTGAAAATATAAACAATTTTAACTTACACTAAGTATTTAATCACAGAATAAAGAAACACTTAAAGTTTTCAAGGCAGGTGTTACTGATCAACCGTGTCAAAATTAGAAGAATCCTTGACAGAAATTTCTCTTGCACTAATATTACATCTCATAGGGCTAAAAGTATGCATGAAAGGATAGTGAAATATATTGTAGAAAACATATCAATAGATGTATCTACCATACTAAGTAAACAGTAAATACTAACTTTGTTATTAAATTTTAGATGAGTCGCATTTTTTACACATCTGCTTCACTTTCGTACCTATTTTGAGATCATGTGTAAAAAATGCGACTCATCTAAAAT